>JXCR01133505.1:52090-62430 GCA_002079205.1 Phalaenopsis hybrid cultivar
GTTTGGGTGCTGAAGTGTAGATGTTAGCCCTCAGGCGAGGGGAGCGTGGGAGCTCCGAAGTGAGAGTCGGTATCCTCCCAGCCTAACCGCAGATTTAGTAACCAAGCATAGGATTAGTCAATGTTATTTTTGTTTGGTCCAAAGGGTAAAGAATATGTATGCTCATATTTGACATAATACAATTTGAACTGATTCAATTTATCCATTCACTTAAATTTCTTGACAAGGAGAAGGATGCTTTCTTATATATTGAACTTCACATTAGAAACTTTATTAGTAGAATTAGTTAATTAAGAGTTTATTAAAATTGCATTTTTATTTCAATTGTCTATTAGTGACAAATATGCAAATTGAACTATATTGTTGTGATTAAGTATTGATTTTTTAAATCTTAGTTCGTAGCCTCTAATATTACTCCCTGTGGGATCAATATCGAGGACTCCATTAGAGTCATGTATTACTTGAGCGATACATATACTTGCGTTGATAAGTGTGACTTTGCAATTATTGAATATTTTATCAATCTATAACCATTGTCAAGTTTTTGGCATCGTTTCCGGTGATTTAAATCTTTTAGCAGCAGTATCAAATTCTTGTACTTTTAAGCATATATAAAGTCACTGTCAAAGATCAATTTTTAATGCCTAAAATATCACTTAGAAAATAACAATTATAGAAAATCAGAATGCATGATTTAGAATTCATAGCAATAACCTCCGGCTATGTTATCTAAATAAGAAAATCAAAATTGTTTTTTAATAAGAAAATAGTAAAATAGTCGTCCTTTCTAAAAGCTAAAAATATCAACTTTGGCAATTAGAAATTGAATGATATGTTTCAATAAAAACTTCTCTATTCAAAGTACATAAGAACACCCTTATGACAATAATGAAGAGNACCGCAGATTTAGTAACCAAGCATAGGATTAGTCAATGTTATTTTTGTTTGGTCCAAAGGGTAAAGAATATGTATGCTCATATTTGACATAATACAATTTGAACTGATTCAATTTATCCATTCACTTAAATTTCTTGACAAGGAGAAGGATGCTTTCTTATATATTGAACTTCACATTAGAAACTTTATTAGTAGAATTAGTTAATTAAGAGTTTATTAAAATTGCATTTTTATTTCAATTGTCTATTAGTGACAAATATGCAAATTGAACTATATTGTTGTGATTAAGTATTGATTTTTTAAATCTTAGTTCGTAGCCTCTAATATTACTCCCTGTGGGATCAATATCGAGGACTCCATTAGAGTCATGTATTACTTGAGCGATACATATACTTGCGTTGATAAGTGTGACTTTGCAATTATTGAATATTTTATACACTTTATCAATCTATAACCATTGTCAAGTTTTTGGCATCGTTTCCGGTGATTTAAATCTTTTAGCAGCAGTATCAAATTCTTGTACTTTTAAGCATATATAAAGTCACTGTCAAAGATCAATTTTTAATGCCTAAAATATCACTTAGAAAATAACAATTATAGAAAATCAGAATGCATGATTTAGAATTCATAGCAATAACCTCCGGCTATGTTATCTAAATAAGAAAATCAAAATTGTTTTTTAATAAGAAAATAGTAAAATAGTCGTCCTTTCTAAAAGCTAAAAATATCAACTTTGGCAATTAGAAATTGAATGATATGTTTCAATAAAAACTTCTCTATTCAAAGTACATAAGAACACCCTTATGACAATAATGAAGAGAAATAGAGAGAGCAAGAACCCTTGCCTCAAGCCATTCAAGGAGATAAATTTGCCATGTATTTCACTATTCCAAACTATTGAGAACATAACTATTGAATACAAGCAACAATCTACTTGATAAAATATTAAGGAAAGCCTTTCTAAGATATGTGAGATAGAATTGAATTCCTATTAAAAATATCAAAAGCCTTTTTAAGATCCAGCTTAGCATAGAATAGATTACTTTCCCTTTTAGATTTGATTTTATGCATGATCTCATGGGCATGCATAAAATTATTTGATATGTTTGTTTATGAAAGTTGATGGGTATGATGGATGATAAAAGAATTAATTACTTTTAGTTGTTTGCATTGATTTTCTCAATCACCCTGTACGTAGTATTAAAAAGCATGATAGACTAGTTATTTGCAATATAATTGAAATATTATTTTTTTTTTGGAAATGTGGGTGATAAAACCATGATTTACCTAAAGAAAATCTTGTATATGAAAAAGAAGTGATGGACAGGCAAGAGAACTTGTCTCCGAAAGATATTCAATTATTGAAAGAAAATTTAGTTATAAACCCACTCAGGCTAGGAGTTTTCTCAGTGTTGATGCTTCAAAGAGAATCAAGAACAACATTACTAGTCACTCGGTTAATCAAATCAATAATAAGTCTAAGGAGAGAGCGCTCTTCTTGGAATATTATCCAAAATGATAAAATTAACAGACCCATAAGGGGTGAATATACCTTTGATATAATTATAATTGATTGTTTTCTTTACAGTGTTCTATAATAATTTCAAATCATCCTCTCCTTTTTACATCAAAGAAACTTGTGCCAAATGATTTACTTTCCCATGGGCATTCAATCATATAAGTTAATTGATATTTTCTTGAATAAATTTGGCCACCGAGTTTAAAAATGGTTTTAAGCAGTTCCCTTCAATAAGATTGATACGTTCCCCAAAAAATTATCTTATTCAAGCTCGAATCTCGATGCACTTTGAGGTCAAGCGCTCCAAAGTTTTAATTTATATACTTCAATTCAAATAAAGTGTCTTGAAAAATGAGCCGCTGACATCAAACATATTTTGATCTAAGTCCAAATGAACTCAAATCATGCACTTAAAATTTAGTAAAAAGCTTGAGATATATTTTGGGGGCAAAATGTTCTCCAAATCTAATAAGTTTATAGTCAAATCGAGTGTACGAGAGTAATCAAAGGAACCCTATATCACTTACTTTTTTCACTATTAAGCACTTAAATATTAATAAAATATCATTCAATCAAAGAAATCACTCTAAGTCATCAGATTGAGAGATTCAGATTTATGCGGTATGAAGGATATCACGCACAAAATCTAAAAATAGACACTCACCCTCTTCATTAAGCATGAAATTGGAGAAGGGCTGAATGAGCTCCAATCTCAAGAGTTCATGGCTCTACCACTGTCGTCGGCCAATGCCACCATTGACACACCACCACATAGGATCACCACTATTGTCAAACCATCGACCATCATCTTTATAAGAAATTTTTATCATAAAGTGGTCAATTGAACCGTGAGGGTTGAGACGGAAATAAATAGTGTTAGTATGTCTTGATATATTCATATTTGCATTGAGGTCATGCTACTCAGTATCGATCAACAATTATAAGCTTGTCCAAATGATTAAACCGCGGGTGCATAAATATGTAGTGTTTCAAATTGTGAAAGTGTGACTGACTCAATAAATATTGTGTGATTTATGATTTATTTAATAATACATGTTCCTTGAATAGCCGTAATAATTATAAAGCTAATAAATTTGACGAACCCCCAATTTCAAAATAGAATGCATATAGCCATCTTTATGTGTCATCAATAATAATCTTATTGTATTATCTAAAAAATTAGATATATTTATTAAATAATTTCAATAATTTCATTATATAAAGAGGTAACATGTAAAATAAATCTAGGACACATGCCAAAGGATTAGCCCCATTATCATATAAAAAGTAAATCCTTTAGCTAACTTGAGTTCTAAAGTTTTTGCAAAGCGTCCTCTGCGCTGATTGTAACATTCAATTTTAGCCATTTAAGTCCAACCAACATGCTTTGACAAACAATGTAAGACTTAATTTCAAGGATATTAATTTTGGATTCGATAGTTGGTAATTAATTTGGAACTAATGATTGGGAGTTTAGAACATTAAATTGCGGTGATTCGACTAAAAACTATGTAAGAGAAATGTTGCGCACAAATTTTTTTTTTTTTGAAATGCTACTTCTATTTCATTTTTTCAAAAACAAGATGAGTTGTTTATACTTTTAAAAAATAAGATAGTTTGTGCGCTTCTTAAAGAAAGTTGTTTAAGTTTTCACCCATATCTAAGGGAAATTATTAGGTGTAGAATCCACATACATACGGATATCAGTACAACATGATTGTATTAATTGTACTCATAAATACAATCATGTTGGATACTGAAGTCTGCATGCATACATTGTCCACAAACCAATTGATGAATTAAAAATCCTGAAACTAAATCTATACATGTTAAAAAAAGACATCATTTTTATACACAACTTGAATCATCATAATCATAATATGCATTATTAATTATTAATTATTTTAAATATATAAAATGCCTAATATCATAATACTTTTATTTATAAATTTAATGATAAATAAATAGCCAAAGTTGAAAACCCGATTTATAAAGTATCTGTGCTTAATTACATTTATTTAATTATAATTATGTCATTTTATGCTTTTTTTTTTTGCAAGCATTAAATGCATAATTAAAACAAACAAATCTCGCTTCAAAAAATAACATAAAAATGTCAAAATAAAATTTAAAAATAGCAAAAAGCAAAATAATAAAAAAATCGGTCGGATATCCTAATCAAAATCTGGTTATCAACAATCATTGGATGGAAGTAAAATTGAAATAAATATAAATATAATAGAAATATATACTAAACTAACCCCAAAATAAATCTAACAAATTGATTTAAAAGAATGGAAGAGCCAATTTCTTTTCAATTGAAAAAAAAATAAAAATCCTAGAGAGCCTCAAAGAAGAGATGATCAAAAAGAGAAGCCTTCCTCTTGAAAGCTTATAAAATGAATAGAAGACTAATTACATGAGGCTTTCAGTTGTGCAGAGCAACAAGAGAATAATGGAGTTCACTCATGGAGTTTACACACGCAGGCCTACAGCAATAATTGCAATTCGGATGTTACAGAGATTCAAGTATAATGCCATTTTTCCCTGTTTGCCCAGCTGTCTCTAAAGTATATGACAGGTATGAAATAAAATGATAATAATAATAATAATAAACAGGATTTTAGGTTGTTTCGACTCTTACTAAAAGAGCAAGAATCGTACCCGTATTTGGATGAGTTTCCTCTTTTGGTTTTTAGTAAACTAAGCGCCTTCAAGTAAATATTGCAATTTGGATGACCAGCCCCGTATCAGTGGAAATGAGGAAAATTTGCAAGTTCGCATGATTGTAAAGGCCTGCAATAACGAGCTGAAATAAAGACATTTTTAGGTATTTTAAATAAGTATTAAATTTGAAATAACTGAATGAAAAATTAAAGACCAATATTAAGAAAATTCATATAATGAAATAATCTGAAATTGGATTTGCCTCGGCACAGACGGCGAGCTGAAATCCAAATAGAAGATCATTTATTCACAAAAAAAGAGAGAAATTTACATGCATAACAAACAATTCTTATGTATTTATAAATGTAACGCCAAAACTTTCACATTAACATTTATAACACTTTGGTGCAATAAACCTATACGAAAAGGTATATTTCACTTCAAAGAAGTACAACAACAAAACCTTTATCCCACTAAGTGGGGTCGGCTAAATGAATCCTTTTTCTCCATGGCGTCCTATTTAGTGGCATATCTTCATTTAATTCTAACAAATTAAGATCATTTTTTATACAATATGCCAAGTCTTCCTAGGTCTACCGTTGCCTTATGTAACATAAATTGAATCTAAAACATCTACTCTTCTAATCGGATCATCAGATCGTCGACGTTTAATGAGATCAAACCATCAAAGAAGACTCTCTCTAATTTTGTCCATCACTAAAGCTACACCAACCTTATCATGGATATATTCATTTCACATTTTGTCTCTAAGAGTAAAGCCACTGATCCACTTAATCATTCTCATCTCAGCAACACCTAGTTTTATGCTTCTCTCCAACATTCAACGTCGTAGAGCATTGCAGGTCTCACCACCATCTTATAAAATTTTTCTTTCAACCTAAGTGGTACTTTTCTATCAAACAATAGGCCCGAAGCATATCTCCACTTCAACCAACCAACTTGAATTCTACTAATAACACCCTCATCAATATCACTAACCCTTTGAATAATAGACCCGAGATATCTAAAGCGTTCACACCTTTTAATAATTTGATCACACAGCTACTACTACTAAAATTACATTATTTAGTTTTAGTTCTACTCAAATGACGACCATCAGGCTCGAAGGTAGACCTCCATAATGCAAGTTTTTCCTGGATTTTTCTCTCGTCTTATCCACAAGAAGGATATCATTAGCAAAAAACATACAACAAGGTAAATCCTCCTATAATTGTCCAACAAGAACATCCATAACTAAAGCAAAAAAGAAATGAGCTTAAAGCCGATCCTTGATGTAAACCGATAGAAATAGGAAAATATTTGGTCAATCCTCCTTATGTTCGAACACCAGTAACAGCTTTTGTATACATACATATCTTTAATGACTTGAATATAAATCATAACAACACCCTCCTCATTATCTCTGAACTTCTCCATCAAACCTTTCAATAAATATATAGCTTCCATGGTAGACCTGCCCGACATAAATCCAAATTGATTATGAGAAATCTTTGTAATACGTCTTAAAATATGTTCAGTTACCCTCTCCCATAACTTTAAAGTATGACATCAACTTAATTCCTCTAAAATTTGCACACTCTTGTGCATCCCCTTTATTCTTAAAAATAGGGATCAAAATACTCCTCTATCCAAGCATCTTTTTAGTTTTTTAAAAAATATTAAAGAGTTTAGTAAGCCTTGAAACTCCCAAGTCTCCTAAACATTTCCACACTTCAATTGGGATATCATCAGATCCTACAGACTTTCCACCATTTGTTTTCTTTAAAGCCTCCTCAACTTGCTTTTTGCTAATCCGAAGGTAAAGATAAAACATTATTATTATGAATGATATTAAGATTCATAAGATTGATCGTATTTTTTAAAATTTCATTTAAAAGTTTATCAAAATAACTCGCCCACCTATTTTTGATATCTTTTTCTAAGAAAAATACTTTTTTATTTTCATCTTTAATGCACTTTACTTAATTAAATCTTAACTTTTCTTTTTCTTTGTTTAGCTAGTTCATACATATATTTTTCACCATTCTTAGCATCTAGTCTATTATAAAGATCAATAAAAACTGAATTCTTAGCGTCACAAATTGTTTTCTTCAACTCTCTACGGGTCGTTTGATATTTTTCCTAGTTCTCTAAGCTTTTACATTTAAACTAATTTTTATAACATAACTTTTATATTTTATCTTTTCTTGCAGATTATTATCCCATCACAAACTATTTTTCATTTATAAAAACTTTTTCTTTTGATTCTCCTAGTATAACTTTTCCACACTTCAATTAGGATATCATTAGATCCTACAGACTTTCCACCATTTGTTTTTTTGTAAAGTTTCCTCAACTTCTTTTTTTGCTAATGCGATGATAAAAATGAAATATTTTATCATTATTAACGATATTAAGATTACTAAGATCGATCGTATATTCTGAAATTTCATTAAAAAGTTTATCAAAATAACTCACCCATCTATTTTTGATATTTTTTCTAACAAAAATACTTTTTGAATTTCATCTTTAATACACTTTATTTGAATTGATTCTTAACTTTTCTTTTCTCTTTGTTTAGCTAGTTCATACATATTTTTTTCACCATTCTTAGTATCTAATATATTATAAAGATCAATAAAAGCAGAATTCTTAACATCACAAATTGTTTTCTTAAAATCCATACAGGTCGTTTGATATTTCTTTCAATTCTCTAAGCTTTTACATTTAAATCAATTTTTACAACATAACTTCTTATATTTTATCTTTTTTTGCACATTATTACTCTACCACCAACTATTTTTTATTTATAGAAATTTTTTCTTTTGATTCTCCAAGTATAACTTTTATCTCTTGTTTAATAGCATTTGTTACTTTATCCCACATAGAATTTGTCTCTTCATAAATATCATAAATTTTGAAATCTAGAATTTTACTCATAAAAATAATTTTATTTGTGTTTTTTAGGTATCATGTCTAATTCTATGACAATGATTCCTAATATTCTTTATTTTACAACTCTTCATCTTAAAATCTAGAACTAATAATCGTTGTTGAGTACTTAAATTCACACTTAGAATGAATTTACAATCTTTTACATTCTCAATTATCTCTTCTTCTCATAAGAAAACAATCAATGTGTGTTTTATTAGATACATTCTTATAAGTAATAATATGCTCATCTCTTTTTTTAAATAAAGTCTTAGCAATAACAAAATCATACGCTAAAGCAAAATCTAATATAGCTCTACCTTATTCATTAATCACTCCAAAAACCGTAGCCACCATAAATATTTCTAAAATCCTCTACACTCTACCGAGATGTCCATTTAAATCTCCAATAAAAATTCTTTCTTCAAGAAATATAATTTGTATTAAGTCTTCTAAGTTATCTCAGAATTTATCTATCTTAAGTACTATAATTTTATCTCCAATTCTATTAATTTTTCATACATTATCTTTCAAACTCTTATCTATAATTACACCTATACCATTTCTAGTGCGACCCTTACCTGAATACTAAAGTTTAAGATCTAAGTTATCAATTTAGCCTTTTCTTCAACCCATTTAGTTTGTTGAACACATAAGATATTTATCTTTCTATGAATCATAATATTAACTAATTTCATTAATTTACTAGTGAAAGTACCTATATTTCAAGATTATATCCTAACATTAATTTCATGGACTAACTCTTTATCTGCATCAGTCTGTAATGTGGGACCCCTTTGCTTATTTGACAGTGCTATATTCTTGCACACTTTTCACTGTATTTAGTCCATAAAGCGCATCTCTGCCAGGGGACGCCTTGACACTTCCAAAATGTTTAAAAGAATGCATGTCATGATTTGTTTCAACAAGTTTTATGCTAGCTATCAACTACATACCTAATACTTTTAAGGAAATAATTGAAAATAATATTTTTTATGTGATATTAAAGATTAAAATAGTATGCATGTCAATATTAAAGTTTNATGCCTAACCACTCGATCTGGCGCTGCAAGGCAATTGCACTCCAGTAGGCTAAAACCCGTGACCCTAGGGGAGTTAGAACTGATTTCGCAATGCCAACCAAAGAGTCGCAGCAAGCGATTACGTCGCTCGCCGTGACTCTTAGGCAGTGCAGCCTAGCATAAGTTCCCTGTGGTTGCAATGTGGGATCAAGTGGTTAGACACATGAGGGGGGTTGGAGGCTCGTATCAACAGGGGGCTCGTATTCAACTTGTTTCCTCCTGTTGACTGAATTTGGTCGGAAAATTTGTGTATGGTCATCCCAAAATGGAGTTGATTAGTAAAGAATTAAACTTATGCATCTTGTTGGGGAGTGAAAAATTGGACTATTAGATGAAAGACACATTCTTATACAACTAAATAATGAAGAGGATTACAAGCGCTTATTTGCTAGAAGAATAATATGGATTGATAACAGAGCAATGAAGATTCTAAAATGATCTGTGAATTTTGACCCACAGATGGAACCACTAATCATTTCGGTTTGGATTCGCCTCTCTGGTCTGAAATTTTATTATTCTACTAAAAAAGTATTGTACTCTATTGCCTCAATTTATGGTAAACCACTCAAAATGAACATTCCTATTTTTAATATTTCTCACCCATCTGAAGCCAGAATATTTGTTGAAAGAGATCACTTCATTCTCTTCTGAGAAAATTTGGTTGGGCACACAATATCATAGATATTGACAAAAGGTGGTGATTGAGTTTTTTTCTTCGTATTGTTCGAACTGTAGTATGTTCGGTCATTCCAGTTCTCAATGCCACCATCTACACCCTCAACTCAGACAAAAAAAAACACAGTACTCCGCCAAAGGCAGTGATTTCATCTCCTCCTGATCAGCTTCAAGTTATTGACTATATTAATCATCGAAAGGATACATCTGAACACGTCACTATTCTCGCAGACAATATGACAATCATTCAGTCCCTTGTTGTATTGTATAAGTTGAGCTTTCTTTTAAGCCCTCTCATACAACCTTTCTTTATCTTTTCCGCTTTAATATATTAGCACTTGGGCTTTTTCAAAAAAAAAAATACTGTAATGTAAACCTTCTGCTAAGAAACAAACTAGTTGGCAACCTTCTAAGAAAATATGATTCAAAGCAAGGGTTTGTATGAGCAACAAATTGTATTCAAAGGGAATTTAAAACGTGGAGAAAATGACGAAAGAATGTCCTACATTTTCATCTTGCAATCTTGAGAGAAACAGCTAGGGCTACCAAAAAAAAAGCCGTTTGAACAT
>JXCR01133505.1:64570-87522 GCA_002079205.1 Phalaenopsis hybrid cultivar
AAAGGTTCTAAGCACTTTTCTTCTAACCGATGCAAAATGGCTTCATCAAAATCAGCAGCCCACATCATCTGTAGACATGGCAAAAGCGGAGGTTAATAACAGCAGGGATTAAAAAGAGCAGCACCTAGATGATAAAAATGTCAAAATTCCCGACTTCTTGTAGGGGGTCTAGGCCATTTTAATCCCAAAGTTTATAAAAATATCAATTTCGTCTCAATGCATTTTTAATATGGGTTTAAATAGTCCCTAGTGAAGACTATTTTAACCCCCATTAAAAGAGTCTAGAGACTATTTTAGCATTTTTATAAATTCTTGGACTAAATGGCCCAATAAAAATAGGCAGGACTATTTTTGACTCTTTACTGCATGATATATATATAATTTCAGAAACTCAATCGTCCTTTTGTAATTTTGCCTTGAGTCAATTGTCTAGTTAACAAGCATCTTAGACGTATTAAATGATAATTATAAATAGTAAAAATGATCCAAGGGTCATAGATGGAAAGACCATGAACCTTCATCAGCAGCTAGGCATGGTTCTATAGTACTTCAGAGACAACAAATATGGTTTAAGAACTGTTTTAGTTCACGTGCACGTGAAACAATCTATTTTAACAGTCAGCTCTAGATCACTATTTATCTTGATACCAACAAATTCAAATAATCCCTTCCAAATTACCACCCTAATTACCATGATTTATATATTTTATGTACAACCTGATGAAGGCTAAAAACAACTAAAAAATAAACAAAAATCACATCCCTTCAAATGTATAGTCCTCTGCACCCCCTATTTTAAACTCGTCATTCTTTGTTGCTTTAACAGCAGCTTATTGGTCTCAGACGCATACTCTGCTGGAAAAAGAGAGCAATGTACCCATGTCTGGTTCAAACAAACAATAATTGACATTAAAAATTGATTCATTTTGAAGAATATTTCTAATATGAATAAATTTGGATCAGGTATGTGATCAAGTGGGACCCATGAGAGGCTATGCTTAGCACTGAACATTCAATAATAATGCCGCCCTAATACTGTTCTAAGGTTTCTAGACGGTGTGATAATGCACAAAAAGGGTTGGAAAATTGAGGGATTGATTACGTGAGTAAAGAGGGTGGAGGGTGGGTGAAAACCAGTGTGAATGGCGACAGGCATCAAACCGGGAAGCAGAAAAGGGCTGGTTTCCCGTTGTAAATAGCAGGTAGTAGCACTGGGAAGGCGATAGAAAGCCAAATATACAGTGGAACAGCATGTGTGGCGAGTTCAACGGCGAACAGCAGCCAAACAATGAATCAGCGAGGTACGAGGGCTAGACAGTAAGCCAGAACAGAAAACAGTGGGTTTCCTGCTGTGAACAACAATTTATGGCATGGTGGACAACCAAACAGACCTCCGAACACCCAGGAGACATCATCACATTGATTCTATCCAACTACTAGAACATCACCGAAAAGAAAATCCAAAATACAGCCCTCTAATAGAGAAAACCATGACAAAAATCTCCAAAATACACAAGCCAAGCCAAAAGTCCTAAACCAGAATATAACAAATACATATAGCACCTCAAGTAAAAATCCTATTTCAAATAAGAAAAATAAAAAATAAATAAATAGGAAATAAATTGAAAGGAAAAAATAAAAAGCTTAAATGGGAAATTTCGGGTGCTCTGTCGACTGCACGGTAGCTGAATTGCGGTTCCTGCGATCCTGCATTCCGCAAATTTTGTGATTCTGCAGTCACAGAACAGATGCTCCATGTCACATCCATCACTAAATAAAATGTTAATGATAGGCAATATTGATATAGCTTGAATTCATATATGGTAAGTGAATGAATGATTTGAAGGCGTGTATATTTTATATAATAACTAAAAGTAAATATTTTGTTCATATTTTATGTTTAATTTAATTAGTTGATCCAATTGAGTTTTCTGTCACTACAAGAATACTATAATTATGTGACTGGTATTTGCAACCACATTTGTAATCAGTTCTGTTGTTGCAAAAATATTCAAAAAAAAAAAATTAAAGATAAAACTAAATTGAGTGCCACTTCTTCTAATTCCCTTGTTTTTTTCTTCTTAAATCCCTATGTTCCCTTATTCTTTTCATTACCATGTTTTCATGTCCTAAATCCCTAACTCTCCCATTCATTCATCCTCTTTGAACTCCCTATGACCATCAATGAAAACTCACGAGCTTGTCAAACAACCAACGGCTTCTCCTCCCATGCCTAAGTTCTGACTGCATGCCCCATGATCGCTATAACATCCTCCCACATATGACCATTGATATCATCCATGAGCTTCTCCCCTCTCCTTCCATGTGTGACCATTGATACCATCCGTGAGCTTCTCTCCTCTCCTTTCATGGCTCGAGCAACTCTTCCTTTCTGCAACACCATCATCTCTCGCAACCCCATTATGCTCTTTCTAAACTTAAGCTTTCCTTCTTTTTCTTTTATTTTTTATGTTGATATGTGAACATAAATCAAAATTATGGAAATTCAAGTGTAGATTTCATCAGGATGTATACTATGCCTCAAAAATATACAAGTTAACAGCTTATGAGTCGATCTTGTTCAGCCACTGGTGAGCATTTGTATACTTGTCGAAAAATCATTATATGTTATGATGTCATCCTTTTTGCTGCTTCAATACAATACTTAAATGTTTAATATGATAGAAAATACAGTGCAAATTTATTAATAGGAAAATTTACATAAGTAGCACACAATTCTTATGTATTTACATATCTATTACCTTAACTTCCAAATTTTTATATGCAAAGCACCTTGGTTTTTTAAATCTAAGATAAAAATGTGTATTTCGTATTTAAAAGGTGGCAATAGTGTAATTTATTATGTGAGATTAAACATTTGAGTGCTGTGTGTGAGAATATGAAAGGTGTGAGATATGTAAAAAACCATAAGAATTGTGTGCTATGGAAGGGTGTACACGAGCCGAAGGCTTATTTGTGTTCGGCTTGTTCAGTTTTTTATTTGTTATTGTTCGGCTCATGTTCAAAGTGACTCATAAATAACCTATTTTTATTTGGCTCAATTCAAACTCATTTGTTTGAAAGCTCGTGTTCAACTCGAATTTAACTCGAGCGCCTCATAGGACTAAATAATCTGATTAATTAAATTATTATTAAACTAAGAATTTAATTATTTTCAATGAACATAATTTGGATGCTTAGCACCTGTACAGTTCATTTTTTTTTGCATTTAAAAGCCATAATTATTGCTTTTAAAAATTATCTCATACTTAACTTTTGGTAGCTCCCAAAGTAGGACAAAACTAAAATGGGTGAGATTTCAGAACTGTTTGGGGCAGTTGCAGCTTAATAATAAGCTGTTGTGCAGCAACTATCACAGGAAGTTGTTGCAGATAAGCTGACGAAGTTGTTGCGGATAAGCTGGTTGTTTATTTATTTTTTGCAGTTTGAAACACTTGTGTTGTAGTTGTTTTTAGACAAATGATCATTCTGCCTCTGTATAATAATGTTGTTTGCAGCAGAACTATGACGCCAATCTATTTTATATTTTAGAAACAAAAAATTCAGTGCAGAAGAATACAAAAAATAAGATATACACCTCACTTAACAAAGAGTACCATGATTACTAAAATTAAGAAAAAGACTATTAAAACAATAATTAATAATATAATAATATTATTTTTAAAATGCGAACGATGTATGTCACGAGCTAAGCCGTCCACTAGGGATACTCTCCACGTCTGATTATCTTGGCAATAGAATCATCCCGTCTTCCTGTCCACCGAAAATAGTACACTCTAGTTGTGTTTGTTTGTGTCTGTTGTTGTATTTTCCCTTTCAAGTGTGTTGGTTGTAATCACCTATTTGTTTTTAGTAATATTATTTTTTTTTCAAGTTGCAGCTTGGGTTAACTCCGGTATCAGCTCCACATACCTGAGAAAAGCCTCCGCAGCTTTGAGCCACATAAGTAAAAAATCAGGAGGGAGAGAAGCAGGGAATGATTTTTAGGAGAATTATGATTTCCATGTTATTTCAGAGAAACAATGAATGATTTTTATGAGTTAAGATTTTCAATTGAATTTTTGAAGTAAATTAAACCTATTTACATGCAAATTCACAAAGATAGAATATTACTCATACAAAGACAAGGCCTACAAATATACAAATAACAACCAAGAAAAATTCAAACTAAACATTAATTCATGTATGAATTAACCGTCTAAATTTAAATTCAAATACAATAAATCTAAAAAAATAAAAAATAATAAAATTCAACCTTATCCAGCTAGGATCTCATATTAGATATGATGGTTAATCCCCGAGGGCGTTAGTCTCCCTCAATTGAGGTTTGATTGATGATCCCATCATGCCTACAAACTCCCGATGGCATCCTCTTAAATCTTTAACAAATGTAATTTGGAATTGCCATTGTAGACATTTTTTGGAGAATCAGAGTGTTTAAATTTAAAGAACACAGCCTCTTCTAATTTGTTGTGATTTAATACCAACTTGTACTCATAGGCAATCTAATTAATCTCTTACTAGAACGGATCAACAGATCGCTTAAAGTATTAAAGATAAAAATAGTAAAAATATCTATTTAGGTGTATTGAGCAAGCATACTAAAAGGCAGAAAATGACCTAGAACAAATGTAAACGGAACTAATATGGAAGACTATGAAAAGGAAAACAGTAAAATTATAGTAACGTGCATAAAAAGTTGTACTAATACATGCCCAAAAGTAATAATATCTCAATGGAAAAAGTGGAGCTGAACCCGAAATGTTGAAGGCTAACGATTATGATAAAGCGTAAAGAATCTTTCAGTTTTATTTCACTTTACATTAATATTTCAAACGAGATGTCAAGGTCACTTTTCGATGTGCTTAATTTGCATAGGGGTTTAGAGTCCAGTAAATCAGTGTCCTATTAATACTAAGTGAAAGCAATTTTAGTCAAGCCACAAATTTCCCAAATGAATAAAGCTTCGCTGAAGGAAAGCTAATTAAATTTGCATAGAGTTTCAGTTCAAGTAAGAAAGTGTCCAACTATTATTATTCAAAAGCAATTTCTTCAAGCCACAGACCTCCCACATGAATAGAGCTTCAGTGAAGGAAAGCTCCCNTTGCGTTGAAAAATAAATAAGTTAAAGAAGTCGAATGAATAAATTAACATCTTTACCGGTATGCACAAGTCTCTAGTTCAATGAAGATATCAGAAAGTTATGACAATGTCATTCAGCACGTTCTCTAAAATAATGCAAAGCTACTAAAACTAGAACAGCAGCCTGATGAAGTAACAGACTTAGTGCAGACACCTTAAACAATTTTCATAATCCTTCTCGAAACTCAGGTTTATTGGATCTGTTAATAATATTATAGCATACATATGTTGTTTCCTTTCCTATTTTTCCTTTTTTATCACATAAGGTCAAAAAACTGATTGCTGCAAAAGGGGAAAAAAAAATGAAGTGTCCTGTTAGATCGGCATCAACAATGCTCTCCAACATGCTGAGCCAGCCAATTAATTTAAGGACTTATTTTAGAAACAAGGCTAAGGGGACAGTTTAGTCATTTATTATTTAATATATTTTAATATAAATAAGCTTATTATGTTTAAGATTGGGGATGCTTGTTTTTTTGTTGCCACGAATTGTAAGTGGTTATATGTATTTATCTGAGTTGAGTTGTTTCGATTATCATAGAAAAAAAATTGTTTTGCCCTAATTTTTGTGTGATAATATGTATTTGTTCCTATCAAATTGTTATTAGAGCAAGATTTCCAAAAATCAAACCATAAGAAGCCGACCAGATCGCTGACTGCGCCATCGCGATACAGTTCTGATTAGAGCCATCAACGACAAAGGATGGCGAGAAGGATTGGGGAGGCGACATTGGATCGGGGAGCAGTCATGATTGGAGCTAGCTAGGAAGGAACGAAGGGGTCGTGCCATCAAGGGTCGCGAATATACGGGATTGCGATGACAAAATCTCTCAAAACAGCAAACAGAAGTAGCCAAGAAGGCCATGACAGGATCTTTGCTTGTTTGCACTCCTTCAAAACCAAACTCTGACGCCATAGTCACAGGGGAGGCCACGATGAGATAAAGGGACACAGACCACAGGAAAGTCGAAGAGTTGAGGTATTTAGGAGTTCCACAACGCTCTAAATCGAAACTGTCAATCAGAAATGCGGCATAAAGATGTTTTGCACCTCTTGTGATGGAATCTTGTGATTGGGATCTGCGACGTACATGAATTTGGATTGCAGCTTCTAGAGTTTCGCCTGGCTTCCAATAGTTCTGTCGAATCGCGAAAAGGAATTATGGCATCATGGCATCCAAAGTTCCACGCACAAAAAATTGCTCTCAAAATATTTGAATCTCTTAATTTCAGCGTAAAAGAGTTTCGAAAAAGTCCAAGAATGAAAGCCAAAAAGGTGGACGCTTTGGAGGAAAAACTAGCAGAAAAGGTCAATCAAATCAGATCAGAAATAGATGAGAATTGACACACTCCAAAGTGTTGAGAAGCACTAGCGACTCACGCAAGTATACATGGCGTATCAGTAGTATCGGTTTAGATTTCTGTTATAGCTGTCGATCCCACAGGGAACGTGATAAGCTCAATTTTTAAAAAATTCTACCTTACTAATGTTGGTCCTAGCCTGAAAAGCTTAATTAGCAAGTTTAAATGAGTCTCAATTTTTAAAAAGTAAGTTTATTCTAGCAAGTAAGAAGAAATTCAAAGAAGGTTAAGTTTTAGAAACATTTCCCCCTCGAATCGGTCCAATGACAAATAGAATTGAGAAAGTAATTAAGGCCTAGTGTCAATCAGGAGCATTGTCTCTCTTACAACCTCCCGGAAATTTAAGAAAGATAGTTTGTCATAGGTTTAGTTCCATAAATCCCATGTTCAGCCCAAACAATATCACTCCCTATTGATTGCATAAACTCAAAGGATATATTCCTATTCCCTTGAGTTTATGTGGTTAACCATTTTTGTTCTACTCTTTATCCTTCCGGATCTTGAAGTTCACGATAGATTTTAACTATCCTACTGGTCGGGTAGAATGAAAATTAAGATCAAGGGTTAAAACAGCACTATTTAGAGAATTTAAAAACAAATCATCAAAGAAATCCTAATTTTATCCTCCCAAATTTCCATTTCAAGGGATAAACAAAAAGAATTGCTCACTACTTATGACAAAACACATCCAATCAAACTTTGAATTAAGTGAATTCAGCATTGACCAAGTTTTAACAAGAAATCTAAAGAAAAAGAGCCCTTGAATGTACTTATCTCTTTTCCAATACAAAGCAATAGGATGAAGACACAAACAGTAAGTATTACACTTTATCAATCCTCTCAAACTTTCTCTCCTTCCTTCTCTCCAAGACTCCTTGGAGTTGTTTGGCCTTCTCCACGAGTTCTCCATGCTCGAGGTTGCAGAAGAAATGAAGGAAAAATCCATCAAACTTCATTTTCATCATTTATATAGTTTCCCTCGGCGAAACACATCTAACTGTTGGAATTGTCAACCTATACATATTGGTGCTTAGGCGCCCATGGCTGGTGTTGGGACGCCATAAATACTATGTTCATTGCGGGACCTAGGCGTTGCACTATAGTGCTTAGGTGCTATGTAGCGCTGACTTTTTGAGCACTCGGAAAATGGTCAAAAATTTCTTGTGTCTGGCGCCCAATATACAACGCCTAAGAGCCACCTTCGCGGCGTTGAGTGTTCCGAACAATCTCCTCCAAATCTGTACCAACATTTGTATCATCTTCATAGTCTTGTACCGCAAAGTGGCTCACCTCCGGCCTCAACCTTCCTAGAATCCAACTGAATACAAGCTTAAGCTCCAGTCTCTTGTTAATCGCCACCATAGTCAGCATATTTATAGGATTCTAAGATGTGTATCTTCTCTAAATAATTGCCCAACTTCTAGGAGAGAGCGAATAAAGTGATAGCTCAGTTGAATATGTTTTGTCCTAGCATGAAAAAACAACATTCTTAGCAAAATCAATAGCACTCATATTGTCACTATCAACATTTACATTTTTTGCCCCTTGCCCAGTTCTGCATAAAGCCCAGTAGCAAAATCAACTTTTTGCTAGCCTCAATTACAACAACGTATACAACTTCTGTAGTTAAAAATGCAACATTCCTTTGCGACTTGGAACCACAGTTCATTGTTGTGTTCCCCAACATTCCTTTGCGACTTGGAAACACAGTTCATCGTTGTGTTCCCCAAATTGAAGATATGTCGTGTTCTATTTCTTCTACCGTCCAAATCTCATGTCAGATCCGAATTGATAAATCCCTATAAACTGATTCCTATACTTCCAAAACAAAGTGGCATGTTGACTATTCCACTCAAATTCCTCATAATCCACTTTATTGCCTCCTAATAATATTTTTCCTAGATTATTTATATATCTGCTGACCACTCCAACTACATATGCAATATATGTTCACGTACATATCATAACATATATCAGATTTCAAACTGCTAAAGCATACAGAGTTCTTCTCATTTGTGTTTGCTCTACTTCATACTAAGGCAATAATTTTTTAGATAGCTTGAAGTGACTACTTAAGGGAGTGCAAATTAATTTTGTCTCACTCATGTTGAACCTATGAAGGATTGTCTCAATATACTCTGTCTGAGAAAACTTTAATGTACTTGCACACCTATCCCTGTTGATTTTCATCCTGAAGGTCTTCTTGGTTTGACATAAATCTTTCATCTCAAATTCACTTAATAATTGCCCCTTCAAGTTTCTAATATTCTTCATATCTACATTTGCAATTAGTCATCTCATTCACATACAAAAGGAGCAAGATATAGAAATTATCAATTTTTTTATGAAGCAATGTGGTTTGTCTGATCTTTCATATACTCACTGTCTTACATGAACCTTTCAAACCTCTTATATTGTTAACTTGGGGTTCGCTTCAAGCCATAGAGGTCTTTATTCAACCTGCAAACTAAGTCTTGTTTCGCTGGAACCTCATAACCTTGTCGTTGCACCAAATATAGTTTAACTTCAAGATCTTCATGTAAGAAGCTTATATTTACAACCATCTACTCTAGATGTAAATCTTCCTCTACTCCTAAGCTCAACAAAATTGACAGTCACCATCTTCACTGTAAGGGAAAAGATCTTTGTATAATCCACTCATTGCTTTTGTTGAAACCCCTTCACAAGTATTCTATTACAGTGTCTGCTACCATTTGACTACTCTTTCAACCTGTATTATACAGTGTCTTTTTGTCGATTAGTAATATTGTAAAATCTCGTATAATTTGACCTTAAGGACTACATCTCCTCATCCATGGTAAGCTCCTACTTCTTAGAATCTTCAACTTAAAAGAGCTCTTTATAGCACTTTGGTTCATCACTATTACTTAGCAATAAACAATACAAAAAAAGGAATACCTCCGTGTCGATCTCATGATTTTGTTGGACCTCATTACTTTAGTAGTAGGTGACTGAGAAACTTCTTTTGCTTCATCTGATTGAGTACTTTTTCTTTATTTATCATTCTGATCACCAGTATCTTCTATCTCAATATTTTTGCACACTTGAGAAGTAACTAATTGGCAATCCTGAGTTTAGCTCATGTCATTTGTACATTTTCATTTCATTGAAATAACATCTCTGCTCCTATTGAACTTTTCATTTTGATAGTCCTAAAATTTGTACCCATGTTCATGCTGAGTCATACATAATGAAACTGCACCTAAAAAATTTTAAGTCAATTTTACTTCTCAATCTCGCATCAACGTGAACATATGCAGAACACCCAAAAAATTTCAGATGAGATAAATTCACCTCTTTATCCCTCTACACTTCTTAGAGTAAGTCTTCCTTCAATGATACTGATTGGCCATGATTGATCAGATAAATAATAGTGTTTATTGCTTATACCCAGAACTACTTCGACAAGCCTGCATACATCCTCTTACTCCTACCACGCTCTATAATGGTTTGTTCATGCGCTCAGTTACTCCATTTTACTATGGAGTCCTTAGAACAGTGAACTCATGTCTGATCCCTTTAAAGCATGGTAATTCTCGAACCTCTGACACGATACTAGCCCTTATTATCTGATCTAAGACACTTTAGCTTCAAATCACATTTTCTATCATGGTCTTTGACTTCTTAAACAGTTGAAATACGTCTGAGATCTCAATAATAGTGTTTATTGCTTATACCCAGAACTACTTTGACAAGCATGCATACATCCTCATACTCCTACCACGCTCTATAATGGTTTGTTCATGCGCTCAGTTACTCCATTTTACTATGGAGTCCTTAGAACAGTGAACTCATGTCTGATCCCTTTAAAGCATGATAATTTTCGAACCTCTGACACGATACTAGCCCTTATTATCTGATCTAAGACACTTTAGTTTCAAATCTCATTTTCTATCATGGTCATTGACTTCTTAAATAGTTGAAATATGTCTGATTTTTACATTAAGAAATAAACCCAGATCTTTCTGATATAATCATCAATGAAAGTGACAAAATAATGGGAATCTCTAATAGACTAAACTGAAATAGGATCTCATACATCAGTATGCACTAACTCTAATTTATTTGATTTTGCCATTGACCCAGCATCGGAGAAAGAAACTTTCTTATGTTTATCACATACAAAATTTTCACAGCAACTCTAAATTCATAGTTTTCAAAACTAAAAGTTTTCTTCAAAAGGACATCATATATTTTTCACACATATCAAGTCTGCAATGTCATAGACTAGCATCAACCTTGGTTCCAAGCATATCAATAGATTATGGGCCCGTTTGGGGCAACTTAATAGAGCGTTCGGCATTTTCGGAACGCCGTGGTCGCGTTTGGAAAAGGCGTTCGTGACTGCAGTGGCATTAATCGCGTAATGCTTTATGCTATAATCCATCGAATCCTTCGCCAGTCCTCGCCCCCTGCGTTTCAGCATTTAGGAATATCTTATTACCCCGCTGCCCCTTCGACCCCGTCTCGCGCCCCCTTAGATCCCGTCTTGCCCTAGATCTGCAATCAATATCCCCTCTGTCGTCTCGCCCTCTTCGCCGCTCCTGGCCCCCTGCCTCGTCTCTGCTCCTGGATCAATCCTCGATCCCGTGCACCCCTTGAAATTCTTTGCAATATTTCAGGTATCGTTCGTCTGAATATCATTTTAGAAGTTTTGATTGTTGTCTGGGATTATTGCCTGGTATCATTTGTATGGAATTTTTTAGGGGTTTGAAATTGTCTCTTATCTCCTCATCTTTGCTCCTCGTCAAGGGTTTTTAACCTAAAAATTTGTTCTTCAAAATGTTCCCTAGGATTTGGGATCCTCATTTTGGTTTTTAGTATTTGGGTTAGAAAAGGTTTTTACCATTGGGGATATGTTGTCATTTGAAAGATTCGGGATCCTCATATTAGCATTGTTGGTATGCAGAGAAAAGGTCCTTGTTGAGTGATATTTTGTTTGATTTCTATTTGGCAGTGTTGAATGTTGTCATGTGAAAGATAGAATGCGTTTAAAATAATCTTTAGCTGTTCTTCAATATGTTTATGATCTTTTGATGGCATTGGCGATTACTATCATTGTTGTAATGCGGTGAGAACAATATTTGAAATGGTATGTAAACTATTATTGTTGTAATGCAACAAATATTTGTGTGGTAAAGAAATTTGGTCTGTAAAATTGTATGGAAACTCTCCCGTTCCACAGCGATCGTTATCCGTGACCTCAAATCCTGCAGCCATAAGCATTATATATATTTTATATATTTCTCTTTTATCTTTATCTTTCACTGCGTGGTATACATTGGGAAATGAGGGTTGAAGTATTATCGTTTTGAGATAGAAATGTATTGTTCCTTACGGTTTTTATGCAGAAATATGTTTTGGAGTTTCGGTCTTAGGTGTTTTTGCACTATGTATTGTTGTATCCTTAATAAGTTCATAATAAAAACATTCGTGTCATTCTTTCCGTGGACGTAGGTCTTTGATTGAACCACATAAATCTTTTGTGTACTTGTTTTTTTATTTTGTTTTTTTTTTAAATTCAACACTGTGGAGATTCTTTGAGCATTAAACTTTTGTTCCTTATAGTTTCAACATATCTAAAGAAGGGGGTCCTTCCGCTATATGAGATAAAAAATAACCAACATTTTTTGCGATTTATGTATTAAAGAAATAGAATTGGGAAATAGGCACCAACGTACTTCAACAAGGAAGCTTGACAGAATTTATCGAAGAGGTTTAAAGAACTGATTGGAAGGGATTATGATCGGCTTAAGTTTAAAAATAAATGGGATCAACTAAAAAAAGAATGAAAGATTTGGAAAGAACTAAAACGTGGATCAACGGGGCTGGGGTGGGATCCAATAAAAAGGACAATTGATGCTCTGGAAGAATGGTGGGCCGAGAAATTAGAGGTACAACTTACTTTTTCAACTGGTGTATTTCATAATTTATTCAACAATATGATGTTCAACCAAATTTGTTGTTTTAGGCAATACTAACAGCGAAAAAATATAAGCAGTGCGGAATTGAGCCTGATTTTTAAGATAAACTTGATATAATGTTCAAGGGGGTGGTGGCAACGGGGAAATATGCTTTCAGCTCGAGTGAGACGGGGCTTGCAGGAATCCTTCACGTTCACATATGGACTTCAGTATGGCCGATAACGATTATCTAAATATATTTAAAGAACCATGTGATACTATGATTGGACCTTCGGTTCCTGAGGAGGACAATGACTATAGTGAATTTGAAGTTAATGACGCTGAGAGTGTGGTTGAGATGACTGCACTGAGGGAGTCTAGCGGATGTTATCTATAGCATCTAATCCACCAAGTTTTTCTTCTCTTTGTACAATATACAACCATTTTGTAGTGTTTTTTTTCTGTTTTTTTTATAGATCTGACAGTCAAATTTTTTGTTTCTTTTTTTCGCAGATATATCATCATGACTTCTAGGATTTCAGTGACAGATAGAGTTGTTTTGTGCTACTGTGGACTACCTGCTCCGTTACTTATGTCGCGTCAACCTCATAGCAGTGGGAGACAGTTCTAAGGTTGTCGCAGGAGTGTTTCAGCTCGTTGCGGTTTCTTCCAATGGGCCGACACTCCCACCTGTTACACTGCTAGCAGTGATGGGAATACGATATTCTCCCAGGTTGATAGTGCAGCTGAGGACCAGCGTAGTCAGAGTTTGAAATTGAATATTTTAATATTTTTCATTGTAGTTGTACTTTTCTTTATCATGTTTTTATTTTTTCTGGTGTTAACGAGAGTGTAAGAACTGTATGTCATGGTGTGAAATTCATTTGTGGTGATTTTATGTTTCTGCACTATATGTCTATGTAGTACTAATAAGCTATTCTGAATAATCTGCCCCGAATAGTTTTACCAGACAAGGGCAAGAAGATCATTTATACAGTCATAACTGCCAATAAGCTATTCTGGATAAGCTGACTCAAACAGCAAGCCAGATTATTCTGATAATCTGCAGATTATCAGATTATCAGAATAATCTGTTTATTAGTAGATTATAAATAATCAACAGCTACCCCAAACAAACCCTATGTCAACTCATTGATTAGATAAAGAGCACCTTCAACGTTATTCAATCCATCACCATTGCCCCCTGTCACTTTCCACGAATCACCTATGAAAATAATCACATACGCAGACTTTGGCAGTTGGCTCATCGAGATCTAATTTCTATTCAGACTTAGAAAATATCCAATTTCATTGAACTTCCAGATTATTATATTCAGCAACTTGATATCAACATCACTTTTTCTTATGATATTGCAGAACTTGTTATCTCTCAAATAAATCTTCTTTATATCACTTTGAGTGTAATTTTAAAACACATCTTTGTTAGGACATGCATGAAAAGAAACGCCTGAATCTAATATCCAAGATTCAGTGCAGACTAGATATAAAACCAGAGAATCGCCTTGAATTTCGCATGTGGAGACAACTATAGAGTTTTTTGCCTCGGCCACCACCAACGTTTTTTGGAGTTACAGTCTTTCTTGAAATGAAATTTCTTCCCACATTTCCAACATTCACCTCTATCGTTTCATATGTCTGACCTTGGCTTCTCTCTACTGGACTTGAATTTGTTTCAATCAATATTTATGTCTAGATTTATTCTCTCTTTTTCAACATTCAATGCAAAACTTAAGGATTCACCGTTCACTATTTTTTTGCAAATTTCATCATTCAGCTCTAACTCTACGATGTCATCGAAGTTAACCTTCAAATTACATGAAAAGTTACTCACCTTTGTAATCAGTCCATCCCAACTATCCGACAATGAAGATAAAATTAACAGTGCCCTTACCTTAACATCAAATTTGATACCCACAAAACACAATCGGTTTGTCATAGTATTGAAATTGTTCAAGGGTTCAGCCCCAAAATATCTTCCGCAATCTTCAAACCGAATAACTTCTTTATCATAAAAATTTTATTTACGCTAAAGGTTTCTCATACATTCTTGTCAATGTTGTCATGTTCTCATTTACTAGTTGAAAACAACAAACCAAGAAACTGGAAAACGAATCAAGCCTAGGGTTGTTCGATCCAGCACGTCTCATTCTTCCAATGTCATAGTTTTAAGCTTCTTGCTAATTCTTTATGGTGACTGATATAGTTTTTTTTTAATATAATAAATCTTTCATTTGCATTTTCTCGAACACAAAGTTCAATCTATTAAATTTTTCCACTTTGAACCTGACTTCATTAGGTCATTGCTCCCACTCGAATCAGAAAGATCTTCTGAAAAGATACACCCTCTATGATATTATTTGTTGGGATGAAAACTCTGGCTTCGATCGATTTACAATCAAAATCAAACAGCAAAAAAATAATCACACCAATTTGAGAAATCTGAAAATAAAATATTGAACAGAAACACGCAACAAAGTAATCCTAGAAATACAAACACCAAGATTTGACGTGAAAAAACCTAAAGGGAAAAAACTACAAAGTCACACCACCAAAATTTCACTATAAAATGAGAAACATACAAAAATTTTCACAGCTCAGATTTTCTCTCTATATCACAGAAACATATAAAAATTATGCTCCAAATCCGTCTCTTAATCGTACAATCTGAAATTCACTTCTTGAACATCACAACTCCAAACAAAAGCTCTTAGAAAGTTCACAATGTGCAAGAGAGATACGCTCGCTTTAAATCGAGGTTATAAAAAATTGAATCGAGAGACAAACCACACCTAATGTAATCACACCGCTCCTTGACATAATTATGCTAGTCGCTCTGCTACAAAGCCTGAAACAAAGGATGTCGTGGCATAGCTACGCGGCTACTCGACGTAATTATGCCGACCTTTGTTTTGAATCGTGATGTAGGTACACCACTTTCGGTTTGGCTATGTCAACTAGAATTATTTTTTTGTAATTGTGTGCTCCTTCAGGTTCCCTATTTCAACAGGTGGAATACGAAGACATGTGATGTCAGCTACAAGAGCGCTAGCATATCCATTGAAGATAGCAGCTATATTGGATTGGTCACTACCTCAAAACTTAAAAGGGTTTCAGAGGATTTTTTGGGACTTATAGGATACTACAGGAAGTTCGTGAAGGTTTACAGTTTGATTGTGTGGCCATTGATTGAGCACTTGAAGAAGGTTAACTTTAAGTGAAGGGAAGAAGCACCCCAGACATTTGAAAAGTTAAATGTCATGAAGAATGTGTCAATATTGGCGTTACGTAAGACATGTGATGTCGGCTACAAGAGCGCCAACATATCCATAGAAGATAGCAGCTATATTGGATTGGTCACTACCTCAAAACTTAAAAGGGGTTCAGAGGATTTTTGAGACTTATAGGATACTACCAAAAGTTCTTGAAGGTTTATAGTTTGATTGTGTGGCCATTGTTTTAGCACTTGAAGAAGGTTAACTTTAAGTGAAGGGAAGAAGCACCCCAGGCATTTGAAAAGTTAAAGGACATGAAGAATGTGTCAATACTGACATTACGTAATTCCAGCCAACCATTCATTGTAGAGATGGATGCTTTAGGCAATGGTTAGGTCAAATTCTCATGCATTGTCAATCACCATTGCTTACTTCAATCAAGTATTGACAGTGAGGGTAAGACTCAAGTAAGTATATGAGTGAGAGCTCGTGGTAATTGTGCTTGTCATTGAACAATGGAGACCTTAGTTGTCGAGAATGCATTTTTCAGTACACACGAATCAATGCAGCTTTAAATTTTTGTTAAAATAGTGAATGGTGACTGAGGAACATCAATGGTGGCTATCAAAACTACTGGGATATGACTTTGAGATGCAGTATAGTCCGTGATTAAAGAATAAGACTGATGATGTCCTATTGTTACGTGTGGAGGATCTCAATCATTAGCATTGTCGGATCCTTCGATTTACATTAGGTCCTGAGATAGGACAAAGAAGTAGATGAAGAATTGAGTAAGATTAGGTAAGTTTTAACAAAAGGAAAGAACAACTATTCTAATTAATTAGTTGTAGTCAACGATTACTCTACCAGGGATGTTATGTAATACTCCAAAATTCAAGGCACACGCTGAAGTCATTACATGAGTTTCATGGAAATGCTATTGAGCGGCATTCTGACGTGCTCAAAATAGATCGAAAGATAGCGGCAGAATGTATTTGGTGGGAATGAGGAAAAATGTGGAGAACATGATTTCAAGGGGTGATGTGTGCCAACGACACAAATATATAGCCTTAGCACCTAGGGATTGCTACAGCCTCTAGCATTATCGGAGAAAGTGTGACAAGATGTGACGATTGATTTCATTGAAGGCTTATCTCAATTAGAAGGATTTCCAATCATCTTGGTGATAGTGGATCGACTGAGCAAGTCCGCGAACTTTATACCTCTATGTTATCCCTACACTGCAGCCGCGATTTTTATACGGGAGGTTGTCCGCTTGCATGGGATCCCCAAATCGATAATGTTGAGTTGAGACAAGATCTTCTTTAGTCATTTTTGGAGAGAGATATTTAGAATGCAAAGGATAGTATTAAAGAAAAGTATAGCATATCACCCGCAGACAGATAGACAGTCAGAAGTTTTTAATCGGAGCATGGAGACCTATGTGTGTTGGTTTGTATCTGAAGTACCCAAGCAGTGGGTGAAATAGCTATGTTGGGCAGGGTATGATACAACACATCATATCATACACCTTCTTAAGCTACATGTTTTAAAATATTGTATGGCCGTGATCCACATCACCTAGAGCATTATGGACACAGTACAATGTAGGTCTCTGGTGGAGTTGTACACAGAGAGGGACAAGATACTGGTAGAATTGAGGGACATCTATTGAAAGTACAACTTATGAAGAAACAAGCCAATAGACATCAAAGGGTGGGCAATTTGCGATAGGAGATATGGTGTACTTAAAACTTTGGTCCTATCAACAGAAGACAATGACCTTATGAGATCATAGAGCACATTAGTGGGTGGCTTATCGTCTAAAATTGCCACCTTCATCGACACTTCATCCAGTTTTCCATATATTATAGTTGAGACACTATTGGTGATAAGATGCCCTTCTTCAATTCCCCCAATCTTGACGGAGGATATGAAAGTTTTCTTGGAGCCACTAGAGCTAAAAAAGAGTGCTCCAGAAATCAACATGTGGGAAAGAAGTGTTGATTAAGTGGAAAGGATTATCAAATTATGACATCACGTGAAAGCCATACGACTTGATCCAACAGCAGTTTCATCTTTTCCACCTTAAAGATAATGTGTCTTATTGGGAAATGAGTAATGTTAGATTGACACCAATAATGCTTTCCACCATGCCGAACTCACAAATTAATTTGAAGACATTTTAGGCGCAGGATAAAAGGGTAGTTCTGTCATTGATTCTTATTAAAATTATCCGGTATGAATAGGCTTATTATGTTTAGGGTTGGGGAGGCTTGTAATTGATGTATGGAGTCTTAGAAGTAATAGTTTAAGAGACCTTGCCTACCTTTTGAATTGTAGGTAGTTTTTTGCTTTTATTTGAGTTGAGTTGTTTGAATTATTGTAATAAAATATTTGCTTTAGGTAGTTCCTATCACGTACTTATAAATGTTTAGACAATTGATTTTAAAATGAAAATTAAGCACAAATAAAATCCAAACTCCAATTTTCCGAACACAAACATTCGCTATTCACACTTACCTCTCAAGTTCAATAAGTTTAAAAAATTAAAATCTAAAAATGGCAAAAAAAGACATCATGGAACATCTAATAATTATCTGCTCAAAATCCATAGCCATAACACATAAAAGTTGATGACACATAATAACAGCAACAAATAAATATCATCAAATCACAAAAAGAAAATTTGCATTATATCGTATACAACTTTCCAAAACAATAAGAAAAAAAAAGGAAAAGATGATAATGTGAATTTAAAGATAACAAATACAATCTTTATAAAGGAATATTGTAACATGTTGAGCGATCAATAAAACATTTACTAAACTACAAAAAAAAGGTGAAATACTCAAAACAAAACCTTCGAGCCATTCTTAGCCGCCTCCTGTAATCGGCAGTGCTGCTTAAAGCATAGCACCCAAGAAGAAACTCCCACACTTCAGCTCTTATGGAAGGATCCACACCCTGATAGATGGGAAAAAACAACAGCTTAAGAATAATGACTGTGTATTTAAGTAGATGGGAAGAGAAAAATATTCCAATACACTTCTAGAAAAAATTGTAAGGCCTAAACAGCAGATCAAACACAAAGTGGAAATATGGGAAAATAGGATGCCAGAATGTGCGGTAATAAATAAAGTTTTCTTCAACTTTGGTCCTGAGTTATTTGAGAACAAAAAATAAACTAAAATAAATCTAATAAGTTTTAGGAGTTGATGAATCAATCAGAGTTTAAAGAGTAAAACTAAATTTCATTATTAGAACAATCATCTAGCTTAAAGATCTGCCAACTGATCACCTCGAAGAGAAAAATAATCTGCTTAGTTAAAAAATAATATTTACTTAAACCATCAAATTGGTGTTGCTCAACTCAATACAATGTCCGTTCTGAGCCAAGTTTTTGAACAACATCAGATACATGGATAAACACAAACCCAATATAAAAGAGAAGTTTAACCAACCCAATCCGAAGGGCAAATTTACTAGGACTGTAAGAAAGAACGTGACCAAATTTTAGGTCATGTTGGATTTACAAGGAGTTCATGACAAAACATAAGTTATCCTTATTGGGGCTAAAGCAAAGCTTCTATAGTCAACATATGATCATACTTTAATGCGAACATATTACTAGCCCAAAATTGAAACAAACTAAAGGAAAAACTATAGAACATGGCAGACTTTCTTCGTTAGTAATAATAGGAAATGGCAGCACAACATTAAGAAACACAAAGATATAATTCAAATAACAAAACAGTGCATAGTACAACCAAATAACTTACGCCTAGTATGATCAGTTTAAGAGCTTTCCGGAAGCCTGGAAGCTTCCCGTCACCATCGAAAACTGCCTGCCACTTTTCTGGATTGAGCATCTTGTTTCTCTGTGTCATCAAATGTTTAATGAAGAAATGCCAATTAAATCTTTAACCAAGTTCAATTTTTTTACTGGAGATCAATTAATTGTTCTCAAAACAATCTGCACATCATAAATTTCAAATAAGCGATTTGTACAAACTAAATTGCAGAATCACAATTTAAACAACTAGAACATTATCCTCAAGAGCGGAGACTCAACCAAAAAAGACTTAACACAAGAATATCTCATTACAAGATTTCATAAACTATTTTGCCATTTTAAAAATAATTGAATGATAATAGAATAATAAATGTAGGCATTTGTTTATGATCAACTGAAAAATGATTAAGATGCTTGACTGTTCATATTAGTTTTAACACAATTCCATTAAATTGTATTGTTTATCATACAGAAAGTATTAGCAAGTAAACATCTTTGTTGTCCAACACTCTAAAGCATATAGAACAATTACTATAAGGGCTCATTTGAACGGGCTTTTATAGAGTGATACATTTGCATAACACCATTTTTTGTTTTTTGTTATTTGGCGCACGTTTTTCGGAAAAACATTTTTTGTTGTTTTCCCACCTGAAATATCTCTGAGCTTTTCCAAAAGCAGCCCGTGGTCTTGCAAAGGAAAAGTTAATTTTACCTTTTTACCATAATATGAGAAGGCTCCATAAATAAAGATTCGGTGCGGGAATATCTTAAACGGTGATAAAAAAATAGTGTTAAAAAGTATATAGGAAACTTTATATTCAAAGGAAAGTATTGCACTTACGTACATTTATGACAGAATTTTTTCTATTGTTACTTTTGAAAGAACTTTTCTGAAAGATGAATTACTCCCAAACGAGATCTAACTGCAATTAAATTTATGTTGGTTATACATGATAATCTCTTACATAGTTATACTCCCGAGGCACTTTTAGTATTGAACATCTAGATTTAACTTCACCTTTTTATCCTCGTTCTATTAACTAATAAATCCAGGGTACTTAAACCCACCACATTTAAGCAACACTAATCATTAAGTGTTATTTACTACTAATTATCAATTTTACATCTACTAAAATAGCATATCAATAAATCAATCTTTGTTCTACTAATCTTAATTGTTAACTCTTCAATAAATTTCAATGCTATGTAAGCTCAATATATAATATATGCACTTTAGTATTAAAAACCATCTACCATACTCGTAGAATCATGAACAACACATGTTTTAAGTTCTATGAATAATAAAAAAATGTTTTCTATAAAAAACATATCTTTCTTTTATGCAATTGGAGTCATCAATTGATATATATTTGATACTATTGATGATCATCAACATGGCTAGTTATTCTTAATTAGCTTAATCATAAATGGGTCAAGCATGAACATAAATTTTTCAACTTGTTAATAAACTCTATCTCATTTATGCTTAGTCAATAATCACAAAACATAGGCAAATAAACCAAATCCCATTCATGTTCTGCTTCTTTACAACCTTATTACCCCCTTAGCTAAGTAACAATATCAATAGGGACAATGTTCAACACTTTTAAGAAATTAATTAAAAAAAATCAAAATGATTCATAAGATTGAGCAAATTTCGCACAATACCCAATAACTAGTTCCCCATGCATACAAGACACAATGCAATTGCATTATATATCTCCAGCTTCATAGTAAACTTTAAAATATCCCCAAGCCTTTTCAAAAAAATTTAAGATAATGTACATAAAAATAAACATAGGCGGTTTGAGCAGGTAAAATGAATGATAAATAATGCATAAATTAGACAAGTAAATGAAATTTGTTATAAGTGAATTAAGAAGACAAAAAAGCTAGACCTAACTAAAAATGGATAAAATTCATTCAAAATGATTTGCATCAAAACGAATTTAACATCATAAGTTGCCTTTTGAATGAGTGAAAAATAAGAATTCATAAAACCAAAACCAAACCTCATATAGTTGGACTAAGACTAATAACATAGATGAATGTAAAGCAGCCCAAGCAATTTGTCTAGGCAATAAATTATGTCACTTACTTCATTCAAAAATAAAGAAAGCCCATATTATACATTTGTGCCATCAGAATAGCTCTTCATTGAGAGTAAATTCGATTGCCTCACCTTTGAACGGCCAATGAAATAAAAACCACTACTGCCATCACCAAAGCATAGGTAATATAGAGATGAATATGAATATAATGATTAAGGGTTGTTCACTGAGAAAAAAAAAATTACTACAGGAAGTGATCTACAACTTAAATGTCCAACATATATGACTTAGTACAATCCGGTGGGACCTATTCAAAGAAAACTTAAAAGCGCATCCTTGTTGTGTTTGCTCAAAATGAGAAAGACTTTTAAGCTATTATATATTTTGAACTTGAGTGCACACAGCCTACAATCATTGTTAAACATTGCATTTCCTGAACAATAGCACTGTATCAGGTTTCTTAGTAACTAAATATTCAAAAGAGTCCTCCCATGATCAGGGCACTTAGACAAAAGAAAAAATATACACTGATCATTTACTGTCAATAATAGATGTTATTTGAAAGCTCTTACGCATAAATTAAAAAAAAAATAACATGAAATTATTTGATTAGAAAACATATAAGCATCATGATCTTGAGAATCAAGGAGATAAAGGAAGTTTTCATGACAAATTTATTTTTCTTGGAAAATAATTGGATAACTAAAATCAGTATAAATCATCGAGATTTGAGAAATGGACACAGAACAAGTGGGGAAGGAAAAAAACGAGTCAGCAATTTTTAAAAGCGCAATTCAGAAGTTTCTATGTTGTTTCACTCGCTTACCATGTATTCAAAATAGCTTAGGGATTCAAATCTCATATTCAACCTGAATTTAAAATCGAGTGTTATAAAAATCATATGCGATAAGATGTTCGATCACTAAAGAGGAATATTTTACAAACTGCAAAAGCAAACTGATGTGAAGTAAAACTGTTTCTATTTTAGTGCAAAAAATGCTCTTGGAAGCCATGAATATGGTCGAAGCATTTCATAACAAACCAAATTAGCTAAAAATGGTATCCAATTTTCCTTGGCCTCAAGTTCTTTTTCTATCGTACAAGTCGTAAAAAGAAGAAAAAACAGTTAAACGTCAACTGTAAGGGATCCAATAACCAAATCTAACAGCAGAAAGCTTCATAAAACAAAAATCACCTTAAAGATTAAAACAAAACAATATGAATAAATTTTAATCATTGATAAAACTAGAAAAGAAAAACAAGCCAACAAAGCCTTAAGAAGCCAGAGTCTGCAATCAAATGTGGAGTTTAAAATGAATCTAGTTTTCTTTTTCTTTTTTTTTCTTTAAAATAAACTGACCCTAGTTGGGGAGTGATAAAGGCATGGCTCCCGAATCTCCTTCACGATCGAGCTCATCATCTGC
>JXCR01133506.1:1598-70041 GCA_002079205.1 Phalaenopsis hybrid cultivar
TTACGATGATATGACCTTAAAATGAATCCCTTAAAGTGCATCTTTGGCGTTACCTCCGGGAAATTTCTAGGATTCATTGTCCGTCATCAAGGAATCAAGATCGACTCGGATAAGATTAAAGTTATCTTGGAAGTGCCTCTCTCTAAAACCTTGAAAAAACTACGTTCCTTCTAGTGGAAGTTGGCATATCTGAGATACTTTATTTCTAATCTCTCAGGTAGGTGTCAGCCCTTCTCAGCATTAATTAAAAAGGATGCCAAAGTTATTTGGGAAGAGAAGATCCATCTGGCCTTTGAGGACGTTAAACAATATTTAATGACACCTCCTGTCTTGGCAGCCCCTATCCCAAGAAAACCATTGATACTTTATACCGCGGCTTTATATGACTCTCTCGGAGCCCTCTTAGCCCAAGTCAATGATGAGGGAAAAGAAAATGTGCTCTACCACTTGAGTCGTCACCTAATATCGACGGAGATAAGGTATCCATCTATTCAGAAGCATTGTCTGGCATTAATTTTTGCCGCCCAAAAGCTTAGACATTACATGCTTTTTCATAAGATTACCCTAATATCAAAAGTTAATCCATTGCAATATTTGATGACCTGACCAACACTCTCAGGACGTTAAGCAAGGTGGTCGATGATTTTATTGCAATTTGATCTAACTTTTGTTCCCCTCCGTGCTATCAAGGGACAGATACTAGCATACTTTCTTGTTGCAAACCCACTGCCAGCTGAGTCCTCTCTCAATGATGAGTTACCAGATGAGCAAATACTACAAATGGAATTCTCCAGTGTGTAACACTGGGAGATGTACTTCAATGGTGCTTCGTCAACCAGAAAATACAAAGAATTAAGCATAGTTATACCAGGCAAAGCAAGGATTGGTTTGATTATTATCGTGCCAGATAAGAGTATGTTGAGGTTCTCATACCACCTGACAGAGCCGTGCACCAACAATGAAGCAGAATACAAAGCTTTGATCACTAGAATGGAAATGACAATCTCAATGGATATAACAAAAATTGCCATTTATGGCGACTCCCAAATCATCATTTAGCAAGTCGCCGAACAATACAGAATTTTGAAGCCAAGATTAGCAGAATACCATCAATACATGATGAAGCTCCTTGACCAGATTCTCGATGTGACTTTCTACTGGATTCTTAGGGGAGATAATGCCCATGCCGATGCCCTAAAAAAACTTGCTAAGGAAATGGCGTGTCCCCCGGAGGATTCCATTAAAGTCACAGTGCAAAGAAGACGGGTCTTGTCTCGGATCAACTTTGAAACTCTACACAAGCTTGGAAAAGAAGAAACAATAAAATACAATTGCAGATGCCAACGAAGATTGGCGCAAGCCATTAATAGAATATTTACAGACTGAAAAGCTGCAAAAGACAAATCTGAGGTGCACCACATCACAAGAAGCGCTATGTCTTACGCCCTGGTGGGAAATGTTCTCTATGGAAGATCGTTCGACCAAATGTGGTTCGGTGTTTGAGCAGAGCTGAGGCATAGAACATTATTAAAGATGTACATGCCAGATTGTGTGGCGCTCACCAGTCAGGACCAAAAGTGATGATGAAGATCAAAAGACTTCGATATTATTGGCCAGAAATGATGTCTGACTACATGGATACAACGAGAAGATGTCACAAATGCCAAGTGCATGGGGTGGTCTTACATCAGCCTCCAAATGTGCTACACCCAACTGTTATCTCATGGCCATTTGAGTGTTGGGGCATGGACAAAAGAGGTCTGATAGACCCTCCATCCTCTAGAGGACACAGGTTTATACTTTTCGCTACAGATTACTTCTCCAAATGGGCAGAGGCAGTACACTTACGTGAGGTTACGACACAACACGTCCTTCAATTTTTTAAAAGTCAAATTGTTTACCATTTTGGAATACCATGAAGAATAATTTCCGACGATGGGACAACTTTTAGAAGCACAAAGATCAACAATTTTGTCAAAAGACATGGGATAGATTGGAGATACTCTATAATTTACTATCCAACAGAAAATGTTCACCTAGCTGAAGCCTTCAACAAAACACTGTTACAGATTTTGATGAAAACACTGGATGAAAACAAAAGAGATTGGCACAACAAATGTTAGAAGCTTTGTGGGCCTACCGCACAACTTTCAAGACGCCCAATCAATGTACACCCTATATGCTCGTGTATGGGACCGAGGCCGTGTTACCGCTAGAGATCCAGACACCATCTCTCAGAGTCGCCATTACCAACCAACTCACAACAGAAGAAGGCGCAAAACTTAGACTTGAAGAACTAGAGGGTCTCGAGAGAAAACAACTAGAAGCACAACAACAGTTGGAGCTTTACCAGGCAAAGATGGTGTAAGCCCATGACAAATTGGTCTGCCTAAGGATATTCAAAGTTGGTGATCTCGTACTTTTGTTCAAAAGGCCTATTCTTGCACGCCGCAAAATAGGTGGAAAATTTAAGCCAACTTGGGAGGGAACATTTGTCGTTGAAAAGGTCTACACAGGAGGAGCCTACCAGTTAGTGGACTTCCTGGGTGAATGATCCATGTTGCCAATAAACAGACGATATATGAAAACTTATTCCGCAACCTGACGCCATTTACCTCTGCTTGCTTTTGAAACTTTAGAAACTTTGATTGTTTTACGGTTATCTATGTGGCCAAATGTCTATGACCGGGTCCAAATTTTGTAATTAACATCAATATAATGAAAATTTTGAGAAAAATATTTTGAACTTTAAATTTTCTTCTTTACACTTTTCATTAAATAAAAGCCATACGTAAAATTCTTCAAACCCAAAACAAACTAAAATCTACTTTAATAAATACTTTGTTTTTTTCTTGTTCATGATAAGTTTCGCCCCACTGACTTTTTTCCTGTTGTCTGCAAAAAAATGTCGGGACAACGGCTGATCTTTGCTTTATAGGATGGTTGGAACCTCACATTAAACGAGGAGATGGCGCCGCGAGATGGTACCATAGACTTTAATGTGGATTTCAACCAGGTTGACGTAGACTACGAGGGTCCTCTAATGGACGTAGTTAGCTGCAAAGAGAAAGAGGGACTTCCTTCACTACTAAGAGTGACCACTAAAGATAATGTAGCACGTAAGGGCAAGAACGTGATGACAGAGCGGGATCCGTTGGAGGGACCCAGTCGTCTACCCTCCAGGGTAGCTACACCTGCTAGAGGCTTAATAACTGCCAATAACGAAAGACTACCAAGTACTCTGCTTCGCAAGACGCAACACAAGAATGCCAGCCTCAAGAAGCAGAGAGCTGTTCTACGACAAGAACGCAAACGTCAAAGAGAGATGAATAGCTTGCTCACCCCTATTTCTGAGATTCACATTTACGATCCAGATCTGAAAGAAACTTCCGCTAGCTTACCCACCACTGAAGAAGAACCAGGGTTTGTGACGGATTCAAACACACTTCCTGTTTCAGATGTTTTGTGCCATGGTTGCCCAATATGCAACATTGAAATACTGGCCACGGGTGGATTTGTAGAATGCTCGGATTGCAGTGTTCTACATCTACAGTGCTTCAGTACATTAGAAGAATACATTTCAAGCACCAACGAATCTCAAGCTTTGGATTTCATGATGGTTGAACCTTATGTCCCACTGGGGACGGATCAGTATGTACCGTGGAGCCCAGGGTCGTACATCCCGTTAGAGGCCGAGTTTCATATTTGAGATCGACCAGCACCAGTTTGGGTTCCCTCCGATGCCCAAAGAAAGGAACGTCCGCGACAGCTGCCAACCCCTGGTATGGTATAATACTACAAGATAAGTAGAGTAAATAAAATAGAATTCGAGTTCTATTAAGAAGTTCAGGTAAAGTTCATCAACATACTGGAAGGCTTGGAGCTGTACACCAAGGTTTTCTGTTAGACTGATGGAAAAAGCATCCTGGACTGCATTTTTGGTTTTAGAGATAGAGATTGAGCGGGCCTTCTCATGGAAAGGACATATTTCGAGCCAAAGAAGCAGATGAGAGGGAAGGGAAGAATCACCATCCAATGGGGCTGTTGTTATAACTTCACGATTGACAGATAGGGGAATCCGCCTGGGATCCTCAAACATGATAAAGTAGATCCGTTACCACCGATGATAGAATGGATGATCAAAAGGATGGTGAAATGAAATATTCTACCTGCTACCTGCATTCCTAATAGTTGCATTATCAATATTTATGAAGAGGGTGATTGCATTCCACCGCACATTGACCATCATGATTTTGTGAGGCCTTTCTGCACGGTCTCATTCAAGAGTAAAAGCAATATTCTATTTGGGAAACAAATCAATATCATCGGCCCTGTTGAATTCAGAGGTTCTGTGGAGATTCCTCTTCTAGTCGGTTCAGTACTTATTCTCAAGGGCAACACTGTAGACGTTGTCAAACATTACATTCAAGGAGTACGACACAGTAGGGTGTCTGTGACTTTCCGCAAGATGGATGACAGTAAAATCCTATATGGATTCTAGCATGACCCAGAATTGGAGGAGTTACTTCCATACGAGCTGTGAGAAGGTTGTCTTCTAAGTACATGCGAAGGGAACTCTTATCCTGGAGCATGACTTAGAAGGTCTGCTTGATCAGGAGCTCAACATACCTGGCACAGAGGGTTCACTTTCTTTCTTTTAACAGCTTGACATGTATCTGATGTATTCAGTCTACAATGTATTCATATCATGAGATGTTCTCGATGTATCTTGACATGGACTACATACTGTACCTTTTGAGGCATTAGCCTGTGTCCGATTTTTGACATCTTTGTTGGAGCAAATTAATGGAAATTTCTCTCAAATTGTGCCTTTCTGTCAGTTGCCTTTTTGTGTGAGGGATGAAAGCCACAAACCACTCGTTGGTTCAAAATTTCAATGAACAATGAACGAAACAATAATTTTTTTTTAAATATAGATGCAAAAGAAAATAATCACCAATTAATAAACAACAAAACAACTTTCTTTTGAAAATCAACCAATTAAAATTAAAACTTTAAAGACATTTTGAAAATTAAATGAGATAAAAATCTGTTGAGTGGATTCTCAGATTTCCAAAGTTTCTTACTCTTTGTGCGTGCGTCACAACCATCTTTGTCTATCTTAACTCTCTTCACGTCCCCACAAAATGTTACATTCTGCACAAATCCCCAGAAAGCTCTACAAATCTTCTACAAAATCAACCTTTTCACATGATACACTTTTGCAAATTCAGCACCACGAGCTCGTTATACATTTAATTCTCACATCTTTGAATCAGTATCTAAATCCTAATTCTCTCATTTTGAGTTCAATACCTAAATTTCGACTCTCTTCTTAGAATTGATACTTACATTTCAATTCTTACATCTTTGAATCAGTATCTAAATTCTGATTCTTATTTTTCAAGGTCAATACCTAAATTTTGACTCTCATCTTTGAATTGATACCTACATTTCAACTCTCACATCTTCGAATTGATATCTAAATTTCAACTCTCATCTTTGAATTGATACGTATATTTCAATTCTCACATCTTCAAATTGATACCCACATTTCAATTCTCACATCTTTGAATTGATCTTAATTTCAATTCTCACATCTTGGAATTGATACCCACATTTCATTTCTCATACCTTTGAATTGATACCTACATTTTAATTCTATCATCTTTGAATTGATACCTACAATTCAATTCTCACATCTTCAAATTGATACCTACATTTCAATTCTCACATCTTTGAATTGATACCCACATTTCAATTCTCACATCTTTGAATTGATACCTACATTTCAATTCTCACATATTCGAATTAATACCCACATTTCAATTCTCACATCTTTGAGTTGATACCTACATTTTAATTCTCACATATTGGAATTGATACCCACATTTCAATTCTCATATCTCCAAATTGATACCTACATTTCAATTCTCACATCTTCAAATTGATACCAACATTTCAATTCTCACATCTTTGAATCAGCACCTAAATTCTGATTCTCATCTTTTGAGGATAGTACCTAAATTCTGACCCTTCTTGTTCTTTCAGAATTGATACTTAAATTTTAATTTTTTTTTATCTCGTCGGTCAACGCTAATACACGTGGTGTGCTTACCGAACACACCACACCTATTGGAGGTCCATTTGCTGACCTCACTTTTGGTTGAGGTTTAGTTTTTCCTCTTTAGTAGCCTAAGGTCTAGCCATAGGATTTTCTATTGACTATTCTTAGAAAACTAGACATGGAACCCTCACCATTAGAAATTCCAAACTTCTTATTGCCTATTCTTAGAAAACTAGATCTGGAACCCTCACCACTAGAAATTTCAAACTCTTCTCTACTCAACTTGAAGTTCCACATATTGGTCAATTATTCTTATAAAACTAGCCACGAAACCCTCACCATTAGAAATTCTACCATCTTCTTTACTCAACTTGAAGTTCCACATATTGATCATAACCTCTAAGCACTTAGTAGGTGGGGTCACTATAAGGGGAACTTAAGATGAGTCACCATTAGGACTTATAGACCTTAGAAATGACCTTGGGTGTTGTTCTAGAGCTAAGACACTCACTACACTCATCTACAATCACAATCACTCACAATCATAAACTCAATTTTCTAGCCTAGGTCCCTTGATCTTTTTGGGATACTCATGTAGATGGTCCCCTAAACCTCCCAGCCCTAGGGTTATGGTTTGACTAAGACCACTACATAAAGGACCCAAAATGGGGTTTCCATTGGTCCATGGCTTGTTGGTGATAGTTGGTAACTCAACTCTACTAAAATACCCATGTTGGCCTTTTAGCCCTAAACACCCCGAAATTACCAAAATACCCCTCCGTAGCCCAAAATTTCAAAAATTCTTTGAAAATCTCAATAAATCCCAAATATTCCCAATTTCATTTTCCTCAACTATAACATGACCCATTTTGGCCAATTTGACCATCTTTGATCATAACCCCCAAATTTGCTTTTAAGGGCCAAAATTTCCCTAAATTCAACCCAAATTTCCATCAATTTAATCACAATTTACCCTAATTCCAATCATAAACTCAAATTCACTCTTGATATGACCAAAATATACCAAATTAAAGCTTAATTGGCCCATAATTTGAGCCTAATTTTGATTTAAGTCAAAACCCCAACTTTTACCATATGACCTAATCTCTCAAAATTAAACCCATAGCCTAGCCAATTGGTCCCAATTAATGTTTAAAACTCTTTATAACATTCTTATACATAAAAATAAACCATTAATTGGCCTTGGTGAAGCCTCAAATCCATTTGATTTTGGCCTAAATCCAAAATTCCCAAATTTAGCCCCAAATTGGCTAAGTCCCCAAATTTCACCCAATTGATTGCCTTAACCCCCAAATTGGCATCCAATTCAAGTTTAAGACTCTCCATACGGTCCTTATTGACCATTTACAACAATCAATTTGGACTTAGCCTAAGGCTAACCCAAGTTAGACCCAAGCCTAGCCCAATATGACCAAATTGATTAAAAATCAAAATTCCCTCAAATTGACCCTTCAATTTTGCTCAAAACCACTTCCATTCTTCACCAAGGTTGTTCCTTATGATCATCTACACCAAATGGCGGCATCAAACCAGAGCGTGCCACGCATGTTTTCGGAGCTACCTAGGATCTAGTCAGCACGCGTGGTTTTAATAGATAAATAGGGGTTTAATTAATTCACAAAATGACCCCTAACTTTAAAGATTCATAACTTTGTGTGGAAAAATCACAAAAATAAAATAAAAATACTCTTTTACTATCGGCGTTATTTTGGGTTGGTTTGTGTGGAGTTGCCTGTAAGAAGCTGTCGGTCGCCGGAATCAAAATCCCGTCGCCCGCATCGGAAGGACGTTAAAGCATAAAATCAAACTGACCGCATATTTTTCATAGTTTAAAATGAAAGAGCACTGTATCTCAAATCCTTTATCTATCCCAAAGGATAAACACAAGACTTGAGGATGAGACTCGATCAAATAAACTAAGGAAGGTCCGTTAGGTCTGCGAAACCTTTGTATTTGCTGACAAGTTCTCCTATTTAATATAAAGGATTAAATAGGGTCAGTTTGGTCTGCAAAACCTTTGTATTTGCCGACAAGTTCCCCTATTTAATATAAATAATTAAATTTGGTCTGCAAAACCTTTGTATTTGTCCACAAGTTCTCCTATTTAATATAAGGAATTAAATATGGTTTATATTAAGTTGGGTTTGGACATGCTTCCTATAAGGGCAAGCCCCTATAGTTAATTACGAGTTTATATTAAGCTGGGTTTGGACATGCTTCCTATAAGGGCAAGCCCCTATAGTTAATTACAGGTATATTAAGCTAGGTTCAGACATGCTTCCTATAAGGGCAAGCCCCTATAGTTAATTACATCTTAATGATCAAATTCACTTTAGAAGACTCTTGATAAAAGTCAAGAAAGATTATCTTCAAGGAATTTCAAAGGGTAGGAATCTTTAACGAAATCGGACGTAGAGGTGTGAAAGGGGATTGGTTCAAATTTGGAACATTTTATTGTAGAATCCAAAGGAAGAAGGACTAGGGGATGTCATGGATCAAGAGGAGAACCTCGGTGACTTCCTGAGCTATCCTAATGTTTGGCTCCAGTTTTGAGGAGAAATATTTAGGTGTTTTATCCTGCAAATTTTATTAGTTAGGGCTTACATTCGTGTGAAATGATCACACTAATAGCCTGAAAGATGTGAGGATTTAGGTTGTGACAAACGACAACCTTAGAATCCTAAGACGAGTTAGGGCTTATATTGTATAGCAGGGCTATGGAAAGGCCTACAGATAAGGTGAGGATTTACGTTGCATAAGCAAGCAACCTCAAAATCCTATGACTTTGTTGTTTTAAGTCTATGGAAGGAAGAAAATGGTTTAGTTAGGGAAGACAGGTTTTGTTGTTGAAGATGGTTGTGCTGCCCACCATGCTAGCTCCAAGCTCCTTGCCGCGACGAGTTAGAGTATCTAGTGTGTCAAGTTATAATGTCAAATCAGGTGACCCTATGGTTAAAGTTCTTTAAATTTTATGAGGGCATATTAAAGTTGATTAAGAGCGACACTGGTTAAGATCATACGGTTCCCTCGTTCCGGCACCACAATTTTCTATTGGATTTACTTAGTCCAAATGAACTTACTAAACTCAACTTAATGATTTCCATAATTTCATTTAAACCATGGGAAAACTCATTAGCAACCGAAGGTTACCCCTCCGAGGGATTCCCAATCATCCGACAGAGACAACTTATTTTAGTTAAAGTTGTGGTTTTGTGTGATGTTTGTCATTAAATTTTGAGTTGTTTTATATTTTGAATGTTGTGGCGGTGAATTTTATCTCTATTGATTTTAATTTTGGTTTTGGTTATGGTTATGGTTATGTGGCAATCCTGGTAGTTTCAGTTATCATGCAGGGTGGCGTTGTTTTTTAGCATGCAAATTTTCAGGTATAAAAATACAGTATGAAAGTATAAGAAAGACAACACTGAAAACTGTAAAAGTGTACCTGGCGAGTCTTCTCGTTCCACCACCTGAAACTTAAAATGCATGTTAAGGCAGTTTATGAAGAGCAGGAAAGGTAAAATTGTAGTAATTTTCTTAACCCTATATCATATCTTGGTTAGTCCTTAAAAGTTTAATTAAGGATGATTTCATTGAGCGAAGAATATTAAGTTTAATAGGCCCCTCTCATTAAAAGTTTAATTAAGGATGATTTCATTGAGCGAAGAATATTAAGTTTAATAGGCCTCTAAACCTATGTCATATCTTGGTGAGTCCTTAAAATTTTAATTAAGGATGATTTCATTGAGTGAAGAATATTAAGTTTAATAGGCCTCTGAGGTATCCGTTTAATTAAGGAAGATTCCATTGAGCAAAGAATATTAAGTTTAATAGGCCTCTGAGGTATCCAACAAGTTAGGAGAGGGAAGCAGGTCCATGCCTCCCCTCCTCACTAATAGTGAATGCCTCGAGTCTATTTAAGCTTATTATGTTGCTTAATGGTTCATCCTATAAATACCCTTATTACTCAGTGAACATTGATGCCTCAATTATCCCTAAAAATAGGGTAATTATCATTTATCATTTAATTTGAGAATTATGTGGGTGAAGGCCCTTGAAGGGGAGTTAGTGTAATTTGAACACTTAGCCAAATTTTAATCCTAATTGGGCTTAGTGGTGTTTCAAGGATGTTTGATTTAATTATGTTTATTTCTCTATTACTTGTTTAATAAATTTTTTTTTAATTTAGCCTAAGTCATCACTAAGCCATTAAGGCCTAGGTGAGTGTGTTAATTAGTTTTGAAAAGGGTTAAGCTTTAAGTGGTCATGATTCATGATTTGGATTTCATTTGAAAATCAAAATAGGGGTATTAAATTGATTAATTATTGGTTTCCAAAGTCATACCCCTAAGTCCAGGATCATTTAATTGGGGTATTAGATTGATTAATTATTAACTTCAAAATTTATACCCCTAAGTCAAGGATCATTTTATTTTAATAAACTTCCAAATCTTAATAATTTAGAAATTTATTAACTTATCTTTTTAAAGAGGAAAGTGAAATTGGCTTCTACCAATTAACCCCTTGTGTTTCAAGCATTAAATAAATTGATTAAGATTAGAGGCTATCCATTTCCCTCCTTGAATTAAGCCTAAATGTTAATTAAGGCAAAATTTCCAAAATTACACATTTGTCCCTAAGGCTCTAATGCCTAATAATTTGCCAAATTCAATTCAAATGACTTTGAAATTTTTATCCTACCTTATTAATGGGTCAATTGAGACATCAGAGGAGAAAATGTGATTTTTTTTTCAAAATTTAATTTAATTTATGTAATGATTTTCATGTAAAGATAGGATTTTTTAAAGAAAATTCCTAACTTGACCAAGGTAAATTATAATCCTTTGAAACTTTTACTGGAGGTAGACCTTTGGATCAAATTTCATGATTTTTTGAATATTCTGTGATTTATTAGAATTATTTTAAATTTTGAGTTATTTAATAAAAATAAAATATTTTAAGTGGTGAAAGTTAAGTTTTGTATTTTTGAAAAATCTCCCTAAGGTCAAAGACCTCAAAGGAGCAAATTTTATATTTTTTTTTTATTTTTCTTTGATTTATTGGAATTATTTTAGTGTAAACTCATTTTTTAGCCTTCAAAAATTATTTTTAAGCTTTAAAATTCACTATCTTTATTTATAAAATCCGGAGAAATATTCTAATTATTCCTAAATTATTAGGAAATAATTTAGAGCATTTCCATGAGTTTTATTATTTTTGTGATTTTTATGGATTTTTAATTATTTAAATATTTAGAATTGGCTAAAAATCAATTTTTTTTTAAATATCATTTTATTTTTAGAAAATACCACTGATCACAGAGAACTCAAAAAACTAAGTGTCATAATTTTTTGAGTTATATTTTATTTTTAAAAATCATTTAATTGTTAAAAGTGGTATTTATCCTTAAAAATCAACTTAAAGGTGTCAAATGAACTCAAAATATTTTGAAATTTTTATGATGATTTCTTTGGATCATAAATCACAGTAGAGATGAAAAGTCAAGTCATTGAGATGTTTAATTTTTTTAAAATTAATTATCTTAGTGATTTAGTGTTTGTAAAATTTGAGGACATTTTAAATGTCATGACCCATGAAATTATTTCCAAAGGTTTCTCTAGTCATGATGGACCTTCCAAAATTTTCTTACTGATCAATATGCTAGTTTCCATGATTATTTTAAAGAAATAATGTGGAATAACTTGAAAAATACCATGATTATTTTAAAGAAATAATGTGAAATAACTTGAAAAATATGGGTCTCGTATAGTAGGCTCCTCTGACTTTGGATAAATCAGAGAATACTTCCCCAAACAGAGGCTACAATATGCTAAAAATCCAAGTCAAGGTGATGTGCCATTATGCAAGGAGAATCAAATAATCCCAAACAGTGTTTAATTAATTAAAAATAAAATATACATAACATGGTCTTGAAAATTGTTCCATATTGTTCTCCTTTGTTCACTAAGCAAGTGGGTATTTTTATTTTATTTTTGTGATTTTTCTACACAAAGTTATGAATTTTATAAGTTAAGGGTGTTTAAATAAATAGGAAAAGCCCTATTTATCTATTTAAACAGCGTGTGCTGACTAGATCCTCGGCAGCTCTGAAGGCATGCGTGGCGTGCTCTGGTTGGACGCTGCCATCCACGTAGCTGCTGACTCGGCCCCGCGGTTTATGTCCTGAAGTGCTGTCCAGCTTGATCTCCTCTGTCCATTTGATACATGCTTGATCAAACGGCTCCTTGTCATCGTCCCCGATAGGATGATCCCGTGACCGTCCACACTAAAACCTTAAGATCTCAGCCTAGACTCAACCAAATCACTTCGGGTTTGATTTATGGACTCATCTAAGTGAGAGGAACACATCCATACGGTTAAGATGCCATGAAATCAAGCTTAAGTAAATAGAGAATCGAAATAGGCTCTGGATGAGGAGAAGTTTTATACCTTTTCTCTGAGAAGGGAGGCTTCAATCAGAGGTGCTCGGCATGTTTGTTGGGGTCCAAGGAGGCTAGGGATTGAGTCCCTTATCTTGGTGTAAGGCCTAGGTATGAATTTGACCAAGCTCGATTTCAGGTGTTGGTCTAGAGCTATGGTAGAAGCTCTGTGGAAGGGGGATTTGATGGGGCTTTGGCTTCTTTCACTCTTGTGAAGGTGTGAGCACAAGTAATTAAAGTTTGGTGGAGTGTGGAGGTGTATTGGATTCTATCCTGGATTTTGGCAGGGTTTCAAGCTCAAAATTGAGCTCCGGCAATGGGAATGGGTGATGAAAAATTTTTGGAATGCACTGAAAAGATGTTAGGGAAGCTCTGTGTGAAGTTTGGAGAGACCTCTCTAAGAAAATTTCAGCACTTAGTTTGGGCTAGATTAGCCATGTCAATTGGTCCAAATAATTGTTTCATTTGGTTTAGATGATCATAAGGAACAACTTTGGCGGAGGATGGAAGTGGTTTTGAGTCCAATTGGGGAGTCAATTTGAGGGAATTTTGAACTTTAATCAATTTGATCATGTTGGGCTAGACTTGGGTCTAGATTTGGTTAGCCTTGGGCTAAGTCCAAATTGATTATTTTAAATGGTCAATAGGGACCTCATGAAGAGTTTTCAAAATGAATTCGATGCCAATTTGGAGGTTAAGGCAATTAATTGGGTGAAATTTGGGGATTTTAGCCAATTTGGGGCTAAATTTGGGAATTTTGGATTTAAGCCAAAATTAAATGGATTTGAGACTTCACCAAGGCTAATTGATGTTTTATTTTGATATATAGGCATGTTATAAAGATTGTGAAACATTAATTGAGGCCAATTGACTAGGTTATGGGTTCAATTTGTTGAGATTAGGTCATATGGTCAAAATTGGGGTTTCGACTCAAATCAAAATTGGGATCAAATCATGGACCAATTAAGCTTGAATTTGGTTTAATTTGGTCATATCAAAGGTGAATTTGAGTTTAGGGTTGGAATTAGGGTCTTTTGAGTTGGATTTGGTAAAATTTGAGTCTTTAAATGGCAATTTGGGGGTTTTTGTTGAAGTTGTCAAAATGGCCAAATTGGGTCATGTGGTAGTTAAGAGAAATGAAATTAGGAATATTTAGGATTTATTAGGATTTTTTGGGGATTTTGGGGATTTTGAGCTATGGAGGGGTATTTTGGTAATTTGGGGATGTTTTCGGGGTAAAAGGCCAAGATGGGTATTTTGGTAGAGTTGAGGTACCAATCATCACTAACAAGCCATAGACCAATGGAAACCCCATTTTGGGTCCTCTACATAGTGGTCTTTGCCAAACCATAACCCTAGGGCTAGTAGGTTTAGGGGACCATCTACATGAGTATCCCAAGAGATCAAGAGATCTAAGCTAGAAATTTGAGTTTAGGGTAGTGAGTGATTGTGGGTGTAGATAAGTGTAGTGAGTGCCTTAGCTCCAGACCAACACCCAAGGTCAACCATAAGGTCTAGCAATCCTAAGGGTGACTCATCTTGAGTTTCCCCCACAGTGACCCCACCTACTAAGTATTTAGAGGTTGAGAGCAATATGTGGAACTTCAAGTTGAGTAGAGATAAGTTTGAAATTTCTAGTGGTGAGGGTTTCATGTCTAGTTTTCTAGGAATAGTCAATAGGAAAATCCTATAGCTAGACCTCAGGCTACTACAGAGGAAAAACTAAACCTCAACCAAAAATGAGGTCAACACTTACTCAGTGAATAGAGGAGAACAATGTGGAATAAATTTCAAGTCCATTTGATGCATATTTTACTTCTAATTAATTAAACACTATTTGAAATCATTTGATTCTCCATGCATATTGACACATCACCTTGGGAAGTAGAAATATGAGGAGTCCCTATACAGAGATCCATATTTTTAAAGTTTTTGCATATTATTTCCTTAAAATGATCATGTAAATTAGCATGTTGATTAGAAAATTCCAAGAAAATTTTGGAAGGTCCACCATGACTAGGGAAGCTTTTGGAAATAATTCCATGAGTCAAGTAATTTAAAATGTAGTTAATTTACATGAACACTAAATTATTAAGATAATTTATTTTGGAAAATTCAAGAATTTAAATGACTTGATTTTTTATCTTCACTATTTTTTAGGCTCTAGAGAACTCATCTTAAAAATTCCATAATATTTTGAGTTCATTTAATAACCTAAGTTGATTTTTAAAGATAAATAACATTTTTGGCACTAAAATGATTTTTAAAAATTTTAATACAACTAAAAAATTTATGAAACTTAGTTTTTTGAGTTCTCTGTGATCAAAGGTATTTTCTAAAAATAAAATGATATTTGAAATAAAAACTTGATTTTTAACCTTTTTAAAATATTTAAATAATTAAAAATTCATAAAAATTACAAAAATAATAAAACTCATGAAAATGTTCTAAATGGCTTTCTAAGCACTTAGGAATAATTAATATATTTTTCCTAATTTTCTAAATAAAGATATTGAATTTTAAATCTTAAAAATGATTTTTAAAGCTTAAAAATGATTTTTCATTAAAATAATTCCAACAAATCAAATAAAATTTAGAAAAATATAAAATCTTCTCCTCTGAGTTCTCTAACCTCAGGGAGACTTTTCAAAAATAAAAACGTAATTTTCTCCATTTAAAATATTTTTATGATTAGTAAATACCTTAAAACTTAAAATAATTGTTAAAATTCAAATAAAATTCAAAAAATCATGATAATTGGTCCAAAGAATTCTCTGGTCTAAAGTTACCTCCAATAAAAATTTTCGGAGATTAGGATTTACCTTGGTAAAGTTAGGAATTTTATTTGAAAAATCCTATTTTTGTAAATCACATTTTCTCCTCTGATGTCTTAATTGACCCATGAATGAGGTAGGATAAAAATTTCAAAGTTGATTAAATTTGATAAATTATGAAGTGATAGAGCCTTAAGGGATAATGTGTAATTTTGAGAAATTTAGTCTTAATTTAAGGAGGGAAATGGGTAACCTCTGATCTTAATCAATCTATTTGATGTTTGAAACACAAGGGAGCTAATTTGTAGAAACCAATCTCATTTTCTTAATTGAGAAAGATAAGTTAATAAATTTCTAAATTGTTAAAATTCGGAAGTTTATTAAAATAAAATGATGTTGGACTTAAGGGTATGAATTTTGAATTTAATAATTATTCAATCTAATACCCCTATTTTGATGTTCAAATAAGATTCAAATCATGATCACTTAAAGGTTAACCTTTTCAAAGCTAATTAAGAGACTCACTTAGGTCTTAAGGGTTTAGTAGTGACTTAGGCTAAATCAAGAATCTATCAAATGAGGATTAGAAAACTAAACATCATTGAAAATTAAAACATCTTTCAAACATTACAAGACCAATTAGGGTTAAAATTTTGCTAAATGTTCCAACAACACAAACTTGCCTCTTTAAGGGCCTTCACCCACATAATTCTTAAATTGAATCACATGTGATAATTACCCTATCCTTTGGGATAATTGAGACATCAATGTTCACCGAGTAATAAGGGTATTTACAGGATAACTTAAAGCAACATAATCAGTTTAAAAGAACTCGGAATTTTCCACCAGGCAACGAGAGAGTAGCACGGACCTGCTTCTTTCTCTAGATCGGTTGGATATTTTGAAGGTCTACTAAACTTAATATGGTTTGCTTGACAAAATCATCCTTAATTAAACTCCTAAGGACCCACCAAAACGTGACATAGGTTAGGAAAACTACCAAAACTTTACTTTTCCTGCTCTCCATAAACTGTCGTAACATGCATTCTAAGTTTCAGGTGGTGGAACGAGAAGACTCGCCAGGTACACTTTTACAGTTCGCAGCGTTGTCTTTCTTATACTTTTATGTTATACTTTTGTGCTTATACAAATTTGCATGGACAACTAAAACTATCAGGATAGCCACAAAACCAAAACAAAAAAAAAAAACTAATATTCACCCCCACAACATTCAAAATATAAAACAACTCAAAATTTAATCACAAACATCACACAAAACTACCACTGCAACTAAATTAAGACATCTCTATCGGATGATCGGGAATCCCTCGGAGGAGGTAACCTACGGTTGCTAACGAGATTTCCTACGATCTAAATGAAAGAATGGAACTCATTAAGTTGAGTTTAGTAAATTTATTTAGACTAAGTGAATCTAAAAGAAAATACTGGTGCCAGAACGAAGGAGGCAACCTGATTTAACATTATAACTTGACACACTAGAAAACTCAAACTCATCGCAGCGAGGAGCTTGGAACTAGCTTGGTGGGCAACACAGCCATATTCAACAGCAAAACCTGTCTTCCCTAGCTAAACCAATCTTTCTTCCTTAGACTTAAACAACAAAGACATAAGATTTTTAGGTTGCTTGCTTATGCAACGTAAATCCTCACCTTAATTTTAGGCCTTTGTACAGTCCTGCTATATAATATAAGCCCTAAATCGCCTTAGGATTCCGAGGTTGTAGTCTGACGTGACTTAAATCCTCACATCTCCCAGGCTATTTGTAAGATAATCTCATACGAGTGTAAGCCTTAACTAATAAAATTGGCAAGATGAAACATTTAAAAATTTCTCCTCAAAACTGAAGCCAAACATTAGGATAGCTTGTGAAGTCACCAAGGTTTTCCTCTGGATCCGTGATATCCTCTAGTTCTTCCTCCTTTAGACTCTATAACAAAATGTTCCAGATTTAAACCAATCCCCTTTTCACACCTCCACGTCCGATCTCATTAAAGAGTCCTACCCTTTGAAATTTCTTGAAGATAATATTTCATGATTTTTATCGAGAGTTTTCTTAGGTGACTTTGGTCATTTGAGATGTAATTAACTATAGACTTGCCCTTATAAGAAGCATGTCCGAACCCAGCTAAATATAAACCCTATTTAATTCTTTATATTAATTAGGGGAACTTATTGGCAAAGACAAAGGTTTTGTAGACCAAACAGATGTCATATATTTCTTAGTTTATTTGAACGAGCCTCATCCTCAAGTCTTGTGTTTATCCTTTAGGATAGATACAGGATTTGAGGTACAGTGCTCTTTCATTTAAACTATGAAAATATGGGGTCAGTTTGATTTCATATTCTTCTAAAACTAAATATATATGTAAATTAAAATGTCCTTCCAAAGTGGGAGACGGGATTTCAATTCCGGTGACTGACAACTTCTTACGGACAACTCTCCAACCAAAAATAACACCGACAATTAGACTACTATATTTCTAAATTAAAACTTTAGTAACTCCTAAATAAACTCATATACATATCATACATATTTAACTTTTAAAGATTGCAGACAAGTAACATTTTAAGTTTAGAGGATTTTGATACACCTAAAATATAGTGTGTTTTTAGACACATTTTTATATCTATTTTTGAGATATTACGCTTTAATCAAAGGTATTTTTGTGTTTTTATTGCAGATATAGGTAAAAGGGTGAAAAATGCATAAAGAAGTGAAAATGGATCAAATTTGGAGCAAAATTGAAAATATGCAAAGAGTTCTGGCGCCTAAGCGCCTGATCCGGCCCTTAATCACCGATTGAACAGAGAAGGCCATCCCTAAGCGCCAGAGGCATTGCGCTTAAGCGCCAGTGACAATTATTGGACGAGTAAATTCAGTTTCTATGAATTTTGAAGAGGTTTTTGAGGTACCCATCGGTTTAATAGGTGGTTATAACCACCATGGATGAAAATTATCACAAAAGGATGCATCTCCTGGGGAAATACATCAAATCTAGACATATTTTGAAGAGAAACCAATGCACCTTTTGGAAAATTATAAAAGAAAGAAGAGAGGACTTAGAAAAGAGTCCTGAAAGTGTTGGAGAGTTTTGAAAGTTCTCATTTGGGGAGTTAGTTTGGAGAGATTTTCAGACACCACTTTTACTTTTATTTTATTTTTTATTTTATTTTATTTTCAGTGATTGTAAAGAGAAGAGAATCAAAGGAACTTCAAGAGTTTGGTGGAGAACTAGAGATAATTTTTTATATTTTTGTTTAGAGACTACTTTTGGTTTTAATTGAGACATGTTATTGGTTTCACAATGATTTATTTTTTAAACTAAAGTATGGTTTTTTTCCTTCATGGATTCTGAGTAGTTTTTTTTATCTTTCTTCTTAAAATTATAATTAATTAAGTTTTGGATGGAAATTGTGGAAAGTATTGATCTTCGATGAAGGAAGTAGTCATGATGATTTAAATCCATGCACTTCATTTACTTCTTCATTTGCCAATCCAAATGTTAAAATTTGTTGTGAGAACATGTAAGAACCGAGTTGTTATTGTCTCAGTCAACAATTGGAAAGAATTACATGAGGTTGTCTAAATGAGAATGTAGTTCATATGATTGAGTGCTAATAAATAGAGAAATATTCATTGAAGGGTGTAGAGTTAGAAGAATTTAAAGTGACAGGTTAAAGCCCCCAACTTGGTTTATTTTTTAGGTTATGATGCGAGATGTTAGCCCCCAGGTGGAGGGAATCGAGGGAACTCTAGAGTGAGAGCTAGTACCTTCCTTGCCTAGCGAGTCTTCAGAACTATTCAAACTTTAAGTTAGCCAATGTTATTTATATCATCTCTAGTAAGAGTATAGAATATTATTGCTCCTATTTGGCACAACACAATTTGCATACTTCCATAACATAATTGTTATACTTATTACTGATTCATAACAAGAAGAAAGATATTTTCATATTTAGTGCTTTTCAAATACAAAAACACTAGTTATATTTTTAAATTGTTATTATTCTATCAAAATATGGAAAATATCAAAAATATTTAAATTTTCATTACTGTAAAAGTCATCTTTAGTTTAGATAATTATGTTTTTATTAAAAATCAAATGTTTTCTCTTCAATAGTGCATTTTGCATATTCTTCCTGTGGGTTCGACATTCAGGTCTTAATCAAAAAGTCCTATATTTCTTGATAACCATATGTGTACTTGCGTAGTGTCCCAATATATATAAATTAAAAGTTTAATTCTTATTTCTCTTCAGGATCAAGTTTTTGGTTTTGTTGTAAAGTAAGGAAATATAAGTGAAATATAATTTGAATTATTGTTATACTGTGCATATTAGTAGTATCCTAGAGTATCCAGTGATCAGGTATTGATCCCAAGTATAACATGAAAACAACTTAGAGAGTTCGTAGTGTTAACCACATAAATATGTGACATGTGAAGATTGATATTGGTGAGGAAAAAAAATCATGAGATTTTGTATAGAGTATGAGACTCCCGGAGAAATGAGGAAGTTGGTGCAGATAAGAATAATCGTGTTGTGCAAACAAAGGGTAAGACATCTCAAACTCGAGAAAAACAAACTCAAGCAAAGTAATTCTTCTTTTATTATTATTTTTATCACATTTAATTATCAAAGTACATATATATTTTAAAAAGATTTAATACTCCTTGGTTTATTTATTTCAAGTGTTTTTGAAGGATGAGAATCATCATGTAAGTGCTGATCCTGAAGTGGGAATTTGAGATTTAGGTATCACCTCGAAAAGAGAGTTAGAAGTTTGGGACAGACCCTGAAAAATAAGAATCATAATGTTGGCATTGATTCTGAAGTGAGGATTCAAAATTTAGGTAACATTTTCAAGTGAGAGAGTCTGCAGTTATGGACTGACCTTAAAAGGAGGAAATCAGAAGTTAGGGACTGATTTCAAAGTAATCATTTGAAATTTAAGTATTATCTCAAAAGAGAGTGTCGGAAGGAAAGTACCGACCTCAAAAGAAATAAATCAGAAGTTAAGGACTGATTTGAAATGAGAATTGACAGTTAAGGGTCAATCTCAAGAGAGAGTATCAGAAGTTAAGGATCGTTCTTGAAAGGTAGTGAATCTGAAGGTAGTGACTGACTCGAAGATGAGAACTGACAGGTAAGAGTCAATCTCAAGAGAGAGTGTCAAAAGGTAAAGATCGACCTTGAAAGTGGTGAATCAAAAGGTAGTGACTGATCCAAAATGAGAATTGATAGGTAATGGAAAATCTCAAGAGCGAGCATCAAAAGGTAAGAACCGACCTTGAAGGTAATGAATCAGAAGGTAGTGGCTGATTCTAAGATGAGAATTGATAGGTAAGGGTCAATCTCAAGAAAGAGCGTCAGAAGGTAAGGACCGACCTCGAAGGTAATAAAACATAAGGTAGGGACCAGTTCAAAATGAGAATTGACAGGTAAGGGTCAAGCTCAAGAGAGAGCGTCGGAAGGTAAGGAACGACTTTAAAAGGGGTGAATCAGAAGGTAGTGACTGATTTGAAGATAAGAATTGACAGGTAAGTGTCAATCTCAAGAGAGAGCGTCAGAAGGTGAGGACCGACCTCGAAGGTAATGAATCAGAAGGCAGGGACTGATTCTAAATATGAATTGACAGGTAAGGGTCAATCTCAAGAGAGAGCATCAGATAGGAATAACAAACCTCAAAAGGGGTGAATTAGAAGGTAGTGACTGATTAGAATGAGAATTGACAGGTAAGTGGCAATCTCAAGAGAGAGCATCGGAATGTAAGGACTGGCATCGAAAGGGGTGAATCAGAAGGTAGTAACTGATTTGAACTGAAAATTGATAGGTAAGGGTCAATCTTAAGAAAGAGCGTCAGAAGGTAAGGACTGACCTCAAAAGGCGTGAATCAGATCGTAGTGACATATTCAAAATGAGAATTGATAGGTAAGGGTAAATCTCAAAAAGAGAGAGCGTCGGAAGGTAAGGATCGACTTTCAAAGGGGAGAATCAGAAGGTGTGACTGATTCGAACAGAGAATTGACATGTAAGGGTCAAGCTCTAGAGAAAGCATCAGAAGGTAAGGACCCATCTCAAAATGGGTGAATCAAAAGGTTGTGACTGATTCAAAGTGAGAATTGACAGGTAACGATCAATCTCAAGAGAGAGCATCAGAAGGTAACAGCTGACCTCGAAAGGGGTGAATCAAAAGGTAGTGACTGATTCAAAATGAGAATTGATATTTCTAAATAGTTGGTGGTGTTGAATTTAAAGATATGTGGCATGTTAGAGGTTGACTAATTCAAAGTGAGAATTGACAGGTAAGGGTCAATCTCAAGAGAGAGCGTCGGAAGGTAAGAACCGACCTCGAAAGGGGTGAATCAGAAGGTAGTGACTGCTTTGAAATGAGAATTGATATTTCTAAATAGTTTGTGGTGTTGAATTTAAAGATATGTGGCATGTGAAGAGGTTGACATTTTTTAAGGAAGATATGCATAATTTTGTGGGCTTTTGTGCAAAATGTGCAACTCCGTGGTGATGCAAAAAGTTAATGCAGGCAAAGATAGTCGTGTTGCACGAGCAAAGAGTAAGAAACTCTGAAATGGAAAGAATCCACTCAAAAAATTTGTTTTCTTTTCTCATTATTTTTATCACATTTAATTTTCAAAAATATGTTTTTCAAATTTTAATTTTAGTTGGTTGATTTTTCAAAAGAGACTTTTTTTGAATTTAAATTATCATAATTTAAATTCTTTTCGTCATTTTTTAATTTAAAAGTTTCTTTTTTTATCATTAAGAAATTTTTGTTTTGATCTTCGTTCATTGTAGTTTTGAACCAACGCATGGTTCAATAGCTTTTATCCATCGCACCGAGAAGGGCAAATGAATAATCAGACAAATTTTCTGAAAGAAATTTCATTAATCTACTTCAATAAAATGTTACAGATGAAAAGTAGACCAATGCCTCAAAAAGAGTACAATATGCAAACTGCATGAAGGTACATCTGGAATGTGTCATGTCGAGTACATATCATGGACTGATCATGTCTGATACATATCATATCTGTAATGTAGTAGAGAAGAAAGAGAAACCCTCTGAATATCTGTCCCCTTACGTAGTGAGCTCGTGATCAAGCTGACCTTCATTATAGATATTGATGATGCAACTATTTGGAATGCAATCAACCGACAATATACTCCATCTAACCATTCTCTTCATCATCTACTTTATCTCGTAGGGCATGGGGTCCACATCATCATTTTCTTAAGATGCCTAAGGGATTCCCTTATCTATCCTTAGTTAAATTATAACAACATCCTCATTGGATGGTTATCCTTCCTTTTCCTCTCAACCACTTTCGTGGCTTAGAATAAGTTCTTTCCATCAGCAGGCCAGTCAGACCATTGTCTCTTAAATCAAATATGCAGTCTAGGATTCTTCTTTCATCACTTTCTGAGAAGACTCCCGTGTACAACTCTAGGCCTTCCAAAATATTGATGATATTTCCTCGAATATTCTTCGTAAAACTGAAATTCTCTTGTCTTAACTTAGTTTATCCTTTCCAACTCTATTGTGGGGATCCTTTGAGATCTTTGAGGTGGATCAATAATCTCCACATCTGTAGTATACCACATCTGACTTGGCTCCACAGGTAATGGAATGTAAGACTCGGTATCCACGTAAGCTGTCTCTTGGTGACCCGTGTCGGCAACTACGAATTCTTCAAATGAACGGTAGTGGTCTAACTGTAGAGCATTACACGTCAGGCACTCCACGAATTTCCCTCCTATTGATGACTAAATAAAAACTTCAATGTTGCACATTAGGCAACCATTGTATAATTCATTTGGTACTTCAGATTGTACTTGCTTTGTAAGGAATTCAGACTCAACCTCCGTAGTAGGCAGACTGGTAAAAGTCTTCCTCATGCAAGCATCGTAAATTTTCCCCTCAAGAATCAGGGTAAGTAAATTTTTCGCCTCTTCCAGGTATCTTCTTTCTTCCCATAGAAAAGCTATATATCTACGACGATTGACATTTCAACGTTGATTTCTCCTTAAAGGTGGATCTGGCGGTTTCTCATTGTCAGTGCTGACTAAGTTTCTTGTTGGTTTGGTTATCATGGACGGTAAATGGCTATTTCCATCTATTAGATTCTGTTGTGTTACTGCTTACTTTCTTTTTAGAGTGGAGTCTTCTTTTACACCAATTCATAAAAGCAGAGGTAACCCTTCCTTTTCTTGTCGGCTAACTATGTCTATCAGGGGACCCTCGTAGTTAACATTGACTTGACCAAAGTCAAGATCAAAATCTATGATGCCGCTCTAATGTGCCTATTCTTCATTGAGTGCGAGATTCAAGCCATTCTTGAAGGCAAAAATCAGCTTCTGTCCAGACATTTTTTCTTCAGATGACAAGAAAAAAACATCAGTGCACTAAAATTTAGCAGGAACAAGAACAGAACCAAATATTTTATTAGATAAAATTTTAATTTGTAAAGGAGAAAAAATATTATTATTATTATATTATTTAATTTTAGTGAAATGTTAATATTAAGAAACTCTGAAGAGAAAAGAATGGAGTGAGCAATCTCAAAATCTTCATTTTGTTAAGATTAATCTTATTATAAAATTTTGGACTCAGTCACAGACGCTTCGCTAAATAACTAAACCCAAAAAAATCCAGATCTCAAAATCACATTTTAAACAGTGTCATGTTGCACTATATGTTTTCAAATATCATCCATTATTCGACAACATAGGACTTTCACCTCAAAAATCAACCAGCTGGTAGACTCCTGTATAAACCCTTTCTAACACAAATGATCCCTCCCAAGTTAGTTCAAATTTTCTACCAATCTTGCGGCGTGCAAGAATAAGCCTCTTGAGAACAAGAACAAGGTCACCAGCTTTCAATGTCCTTGAGAGGACCAATTTTTCATGAGCTTGCACCATCCTTGCTTGGTAGAGCTCCAAATTCTGTTGCACTTCTAGTCGCTTTCCCTCGAGACTCTCTAATTCTTCAAGTCTGAGCATTGTGCTTTCTACTGTTGTGAAATGGTTGTTGTTCTCAATGATGACTCTGAGAGATGGTGTCTGGACTTCTAATGTTAGTACGACCTCTGACACGTACATTAGTGCATAGGGTGTACATTGAGTTGGAGTTCTGAACGCTGTTTGATAGGCCCACAAAGCTTCTAATAGTCTATTATGCTATCCTTTTTTGTTTCAATCAAGTGTCTTCTTCAAAATCTGTACTAGTGTTTTGTTAAAAACTTCAGTCAGGCTATTTGCCCTGAGATAGTAGATCATAGAGTATCTCCAGTCTATCCCATGTCTTTTGTGGAAGTTGTTCATTTTTGTGCTTTCAAAGGTTTTATGTTGTCAGAAATTACTCTGCGCGGTACACCAAAATTGTAGACAATCTGACTTTTGAAGAATTGAAGGACATACTGTGTTGAAACCCCTCAGATGCCACTGTCTCTGCCCACTTGAAGAAGTAATCCGTAGTGTTAAAAATGAATCTATGTCCCTAAGAGGATAGAGGGTCTATCAGACCTATTATGTCCGTGCCCCAACACTCGAATTGCCACAAGACAACTGTCAGGTGTGGCACATTCGGAGGTTGGTACAAAATCACCCCATGCACTTGGCAGAGGTGATACTTTCTGGCTATATCCATGCAATCAGACATCATTGCTAGCCAATAATATCTGAGTCTTTTGATCTTTATCTTCATCTGCAGTCTTGACTGATGAGCACCACACAATCTGACATGTACCTCTTTGACGTTATTTTGTGCTTCTGCTTTGCTCAGACATTGCAGCCACATCTGATTGAATGACCTTCTGTAGAGGACATCACCCACTAAAGCTTATGACATAGCTCTTCTTGTGATATGATATGCTTCAGACTTATCTTCTGATAGCTTTCTAGTCTGCAAATATTCTATTAATGACTTACGTCAATCTTCATTGATTTCAATAACTGCAAACATCGTTCCTTCTTCTTTTTTAAGCTTGAGTAGATTCTTGAGGTCAATTTGAGACAATACTTGTCGTCCTTGTATTGTAATGTCAATAGAATCCTTTGGTCGAGATGCCAGTTCCTTAGCAATTTTTGATGGAGCATCGGCATGGGCATTATCTCCCTGAGGAATTTGGTAAAGAGTCACACAAAGAATCTGTTCAAGCAGCCTCATTGCATACTGATGGTATTCTCCTAGTCTTGCCTTTAGAATCTTGTATTATCCGGTGAATTGTTGGATGATAAGTTAAGAGTCACCATAGATGGTAGTATCGATTATATCCACTAAGATCGCCAACTCCAAACCCGTGATTAATGCTTCATATTCTGCTTTGTTGTTAGTGCACAACTTTGTCAAGTGATAGGAGTATCTCAGCATGCCCTTATCTAGCGTGATGAAATTTAGACCTATCCCTGCTTTGCCCAGTACAACTGTTCCTGATCTTTTTCTTTGGTTGACGAAGCTCCATCAAATTACATCTCCCAGTGTTATGCACTAGAGAATTCCAGTTATAACATTTGTTCATCTAACAATTCATTGTTGAGTGGGGACCCAGCAGAAACTGGGCGTGCTACGAGAAAATCTGCTAAAATCTGTCCCTTGATATCACAGATGGGAATAAAAGTTATATCAAACTGTAATAAAATCATTGACCACCTTGTTAGACATCCATAAAGTGTCGGTCGGGTCATCAACTATTGCTCCAGATTAACTTTTGAAATAATGCTTATGAGAAAGCATGTATTGTCTAAGCTTTTGGGCGGTGAAAATTAAACCTAGACAATGTTTCTCGATGGGTAGATAGATTACCTCTATCGGTATCAGACGTTGACTCAAGCAATAGAGCACATTTTCCTTAACCTCATCACTGACTTGAGCTAGCATGGCTTTGAAAGAGTCACCTAAGGCCGTAGTATAAAGTATCAACAGTTTTCTCGGGATAGGGGCTGCCAAAAAAAGTTATCATTAAATATTGCTTAACATCCTCAAAGGCCTGCTGGCATATCTCTTCTCAAATAAATTTGCCATCCTCTTTAATTATTCTCGAGAAGGGCTAACACCTACCTGAGAGGTTATAAATAATGCATCTCAGTTATGCCAACTTTCCTTGGAAGGAACGTAGTAGTTTCATAGTTTTTGGAGGAGGCATTTCCAAGATAGCTTTAATCTTATCCGAGTCGATCTCGATTTCCCAATGATGGACAACGAATTCTAAAAGCTTCCCCGAGGTGACACCGAAGACATACTTTAAGAGATTCTTCTTGAGATTATATTGTCCTAATCATTTGAACATGGTCCACAAATCATACAAATGGTCTATATTCTATTTACTTTTGATGACCAAATCATCCACATAACATTCTACTTAGTTAAGAATGTGGTCATCAAAGATCTTCGTCATTGCTCGTTGATATGTCGCTCTAGCATTTTTTAACCCAAATGGCATTACTGTGTAGCAAAAGATTCCAATCCTCCTTCTGCATGTTGTAAGTACGGCATTTTCTAGAGCCATCTTTATTTGGTTATATCTTGATGTTCTGTAATGAAGGAGAAACTTTCATATGTTGATACAATGTCCACCATTAATTTTAATATCGGCAATCAAAACTCATCTTTTGGAAATGCTTTATTTAAATCCCTGAAGTGGACACATACATGGATCTGTCCATTTTTCTTCTTAACAAGCATAATGTTGGCAAACCATGTGGGGTATTTCTCTTCTCTTATAAAGTTAGCATCTATTAACTTCTTCACCTATGCAATGACTTGCTGCTCTATTTCGAGGTGCGTTCTTCTGGGAGCATGTTTTACTGCGGTTAAATCTTTATCCACCCCAAGTTTATGAATTACAATTTCTGCTGATAGTCCATGCATTTATTCATAATTTCATGCAATCAAATCTTTTAATTCTGACAGTACCTTAATCAATTCTGCAGATTTTTTTTCGCCGAGTACAGAACTTATAAATTTAGGTTGGGGTTGTTCTTCTGTCCTGAGATTAATTTCTTTCAATTCATTAACAATTGATTTATTTTCTTCCTCAAATTCTCGCAGAGCATCTTCTATCAACTAATCGGTAGATTCATCCTCCACATCAATGGAATTCTCTTTTGATTCACTAGTAACAACCACGCAGTATTGATACAACAAAATAATATGCATTTTTAAACCCATATTTTATACTCATTTTGTATGATATTGCACTTTAATGGAAGTTATTTTTTATTTTTTATCATAGCTTGTTGATTTTTTGGACTTGGAACAAAAAGTAAGCAAAAGGATGAAATTTTTAGTTGAAATAGAGAAATTGAAAAATAGTTTTGTGCTGATGGCACCGCCATTTGACAGAGAAGATGAATTTTTATTATGGACTACTGGCGCCGACGACTCCAGAATGGGCTCCAATAGCCCCAGTGTCAGTGCAGGCCCAGTTTCTAAAAGATTTGATGAATTTGGATGCTTTTTGAAGAGTTTTTGGATGTACCTACTGGACAACCGACCCTAGGCTCTATTTAAAGCCAAAATTAATCAGAAAAGAGCCCCTCCTTCATCTTCATTTGCCCCTATTCTCCATCCATCGCCCCCTTTAACTCACTTCTTGCCACTTTACACCATTCCACGGCATTAGTGAGTTATTTTCTACATAGTTTTGAGTTTGTGTGGTGAGTTGAAGTGTGAATTATTCTCTAAGAAGTGTTGGAGAGGAAGAGAAGGGAGAGATTTCTTCTTCCTACATTTCTTAGGAGAGGCTACAAGGAATTTGCTTTGAGAAATAGTATCAGATAATTGTTGTTTGTTTATAGTTGTTGTACGAACTTTCTTTTTTATATGAAATTTGTGTTTTGTTGTATCTTTCTCATGAAGTCTGAGTATTTTCCTTTATCTTTCTCTCTACTCTGAGATATGGTGAAATGAAGAGAATTTTTATGTGCCAATGTTAAAATTAAAAATAAATTTTGATGGTTTTTCAACTTCACTCTTAATTTACATTTTGATCTGGCCAATTGAATTGTTAAAAAATGTTGTGAACATATTATCTAAGAAATGGAGTATGAGTTCTACAATATAGTGAGAATCACATTAAATTTCATGAAGGAGCATTTCGTTCACGAATTTAAGTGCAAATAAATAGAGAAATATACTTAGTTGGGTGTGGAATTGTAGATTTCTAGGGTGACAAACTAAAAATCCCTAATTCAATCTTAGTGTTTAAAAACTAAAGCAAGAGTTAGCCTTCAGGGGAAGGGAAGTGGGAGCTCTGCATGGGAGCCAGTATCCTCCTAGCCTAGCTACAAATTTAGGGACTAAACCTAAGATTACCCATTGATTTTCTATAACAGTGAATCAGGGCACTGAATCAGGGTAGAGAACTAAAATTGGTCATATTTGGTACACTACATATTTAAACCATTTATCTCTTTAATAGTATCTTAAACATTCAAAATTAGTGATTGTAGTTTTTTTTTTAATTCTATTAATTTCCTAGTTAATTTATCATTTCAAATTTAAACCGTCATTGTTGGATTGATATTTCAAACTTAAAAAGAAAGTCTTATATTAAATGATAACAATACGTATACTTGCGTAGAATACCAATATTAAGTGCTTAATGTTATTATTCATAAAATACCACATCAATTTTTTGGCAACGTTATGAAGTGGAGTCAACATTATAAATTTTATACAACTATATTTCCGTTGGTTAAGTTGTTGGTGTCGGGTAACGGTAAATTAAATAGATTTGGTAAATTAGAAAATTTAGAGATAAAATATACAAAATACAAAATATCAAAATATTNTATATATTTAAGAGAAGTTTTAAGAAATTTTTTTTAACTTATTATATTTCTTTATGTAAAATATTGGATCTGAAGGTTTATTACCTTATAATTCAGAATTAGAACTTATTATTAGAAAAATTTGAAAACAACAAAAAAAATTAAAAAATTGAACAAAATGGCGAATAACTTAGATAATCAAATAAATGACAATCGAAAAAGACCTTTAAAAGATTATGTTAATCCAACAGTAGATGAACTTCACTTAACTATTCAAAGTCCTGATGTTGTTGCTAATTCATTTGAGCTTAAAGCTTCTATTATCGAAATGATACAAAATAATCAATTTGGAGGACCTACTGAAGATCTTAACTTACATCTTGGTAGTTTTCATGAATTTTGTGCTACTTTTAAATATGACGGAGTGTCTAATGATTATGCTAGGTCAAATTCATTAAGGGATAAAGCCAAAGCTTGGTCAAATTCATTAGCACCTGAGAAATTGGGGAGAACTATCATAAAAATTCTTGGTTAAATATTGTCCACCCTAAAAAAGCGCTAAGCTTAGAAATGTTATTACATCTTTTTTTCAGTTTGAAGAAGAATCGATATATGAAGCCTGGGAAAGATTTAAGGAACTCCTTAAAAAATGTCCACACCATGCTTTACCAGATTGGTTAATAATTCAAACTTTTTATAATGGATTAGTAGGTTAACTTAGATCTACTATAGATGCTGCTTTAGGTGGATCTTGATGAAGCATACTCTTTAATAGAAGAAATGGCTACTAATAATTTTCAATGGCCCTCTGAACGGGTAAATGCTAAGAGAGTAGCTAGTATTCATGACTCTAATGTAATGTTTTTTTTAACATCTCAGATTGCTACTATATCAAAAAAGTTTGCAGTTCATGAGACCGTTGCAGTTAGTGAAGAGTGTAGCACTATTATTCAGAAAAAGCTTCCTGAAAAATTAAAAGATCCTGGTAGTTTTAGTATACCTTGTGCAATTGTTGAAAAGTTTTATGGAAAAGCCTTATGTGATTTAGGAGCGAGTATCAATCTTATGCTTCTATCAATTTTTAAACATTTAGATTTATGAGAGATTTCCCCTACTAATGTAACTCTTCAGTTAGCTGATCGATCAATAATCTATCCTAATCGAGTTATAGAAGATGTTTTAGTAAATGTGGATAAATTTATTTTCCTAGTAAACTTTATAGTATTAGATATTGAAGAAGATAAAGAGATTCCTATTATTTTGAGGAGACCATTTCTTGCAACAAGGAGAGTTGTTATAGATGTGCAAAAAGGAGAATTAATAATGAGAGTTAATGATTAAGAAGTAACATTTAATATTACAAAAGCTATGAAATACCCTGCAATAAAATAAGACAATGAATGTTTTAGGATGGAAATTACTGATTATCTAAGTAATGAGCAATTTATGAAAGAGTTTTAAGAAAAATTAAGGCAAGTAAAATTTAGTGAGAGTAAGAATGAAATAAAAGAAGAAAATTTAGATTATATTCAAGGCAAATTTGAAACTTTAGATTTGTTGGAAAATGCTAATAAAAATTTTATTCTTTCAAGTATTAAACCACTTGAACTTGAACTGAAAGTACTACCTGCTGATTTAAAATATATGTTTTTAGGAGATTCATCTACATTGCCTGTTATTGTATCTTCTGAGTTAACTAAAATTCAAGAACAAAAATTAATAGAAATGTTAAAAAGATATAAAAAGACTTTTGGATGGACCATAGCAAATATTAAAGGAATTAGCCCTTAAATTTCTAAGCGCAGAACTTTATTAGATGAACAATACGAAACTAAAGATGATCCTCAGAGGAGATTAAACCCAATAATGAAAGAAGTTGTTAAAAAATAAATTTTAAAATGATTAAATGTTGAAATTATATATCTTATTTCAAAGAGTGCTTGAGTAAGTCCAATTCACTGTGTTCTAAAGAAAGGAGGAGTGAGCGTTGAAGTAAATGAGAAAAATGAATTAATTCCAAAAAGACAGGTTAATGATTCGCCAATTTGTATAGACTATAGAAAATTAAACCTCGCCACCAGGAAAGATTACTTTCTTTTACCTTTTCTAGACCAAATGTTGGATAGATTGGCAGTAAACAAATATTACTGCTTTTAGATGGATAAATCAGTTATCATCAAATTTCATTTGCTCCTGAGGATCAAGATAAAACAACAATTACAAGCCCTTATGGAATGTTTGCTTTTCATAGAATGTCCTTTGGACTATGCAATGCACCTGCAACATTTCAAAGATGTATGATGTCAATATTTAGCAATTTGATTGGACATGGAATGCAAGTATTTATGAATGATTTCTTAATGTTTGGGACTTCATTTGAATTATGTTTAAATAATTTAGAAAAAGTTCTGGAATTATGTGNGAAAACAACAAAAAAAATTAAAAAATTGAACAAAATGGCGAATAACTTAGATAATCAAAAAAATGAAAATAGAAAAAGACCTTTAAAAGACTATGTTAATCCAACAGTAGATGAACTTCACTTAACTATTCAAAGTCTTGATGTTGTTGTTAATTCATTTGAGCTTAAAGCTTCTATTATCCAAATGGTACAAAATAATCAATTTGGAGGACCTACTGAAGATCTTAACTTACATCTTGGTAGTTTTCATGAAATTTGTGCTACTTTTAAATCTGACGGAGTGTCTAATGATTATGTTAGGCTTAGACTTTTTCCTTTTTCATTAAGGGATAAAGCCAAAGCTTGGTCAAATTCATTAGCACCTGAGAAATTGGGGAGAACTATCACAAAAATTCTTGGCTAAATATTGTCCACCCTAAAAAAGCGCTAAGCTTAGAAATGTTATTACATCTTTTTGTTAGTTTGAAGGAGAATCGATACATGAAGCCTGAGAAAGATTTAAGGAACTCCTTAAAAAATGTCCACACCATGCTTTACCAGATTGGTTAATAATTCAAACTTTTTATAATGGATTAGTAGGATCACTTAGATCTACTATAGATACTACTTTAGGTGAATCTTGATGAAGCATACTCTTTAATAGAAGAAATGACTACTAATAATTTTCAATGGCCCTCAGAACGGGTAAATGCTAAGGGAGTAGCTAGTATTCATGACTTTAATGTAATGTTTATTTTAACATCTGAGATTTCTACTATATCAAAAAAGTTTGCAGATCATGAGACTGTTGCGCTTAGTAAAGAGTGTAGCGCTATTATTCAGAAAAAAACTTCCTGAAAAATTAAAAGATCCTGGTAGTCTTAATATACCTTGTGCAATTGGTGAAAAGCTTTATGGAAAGCCTTATGTGATTTAGGAGCGAGTATCAATCTCATGCTTCTATCATTTTTTAAAGATTTAGATTTAGGATAGATTTCCCCTACTAATGTAACTCTTCAGTTAGCTGATCGATCAATAACCTATCCTAATCGAGTTATAGAAGATGTTTTTGTAAATGTGGACAAATTTATTTTCCCAGTAGACTTTATAGTATTAGATATGGAAGAAGATAAACAGATTCCTACTATTTTGGCGAGACGATTTCTTGCAACAGGGAGAGTTGTTATAGATGTGCAAAAAGGAGAATTAATAATGAGAGTTAATGATTAAGAAGTAACATTTAATATTACAAAAGCTATGAAATACCCTGCAATAAAATAAGACAATGAATGTTTTAGGATGGAAATTACTGATTATCTAAGTAATGAGTAATTTATGAAAGAGATTTAAGAAAAATTAAGGCAAGTAAAATTTAGTGAGAATAAAAATGAAATAAAAGAAGAAAATTTAGATTATATTCAAGGCAAATTTGAAACTTTAGATTTGTTGGAAAATGATAATAAAAATTTTATTTTTTCAAGTATTAAACTAGTTGAACTTGAACTGAAAGTACTACCTGCTGATTTAAAATATATGTGTTTAGGAGATTCATCTACATTGACGGTTATTGTATCTTCTGAGTTAACTGAAATTCAAGAACCAAAATTAATAGAAATGTTAAAAAGATATAAAAAGACTTTTGGATGGACCATAGCAAATATTAAAGGAATTAGCCCTTAAATTTCTAAGCACAGAATTTTATTAGATGAACAATACGAACCTAAAGCTGATCCTCAGAGGAGATTAAACCCAATAATGAAAGAAGTTGTTAAAAAATAATTTTTAAAATGATTAAATGTTGAATTTATATATCTTATTTCAAAGAGTACTTGAGTAAGTCCAATTCAATGTGTTCTAAAGAAAGGAGGAGTGACCATTGAATCAAATGAGAAAGGTTAATTAATTCCAAAAAGACAGGTTAATGATTGGCCAATTTGTATAGACTATAGAAAATTAAACCTGGCCACCAGGAAAGATCACTTTCTTTTACCTTTTCTAGACCAAATGTTGGATAGATTGGCTGTAAACAAATATTACTGCTTTTAGATGGATATATCGGTTATCATCAAATTTCATTTGCACCTGAGGATCAAGATAAAACAACAATTACAAGCCCTTATGGAACGTTTGCTTTTCATAGAATGTCCTTTGGACTATGCAATGCACCTGCAACATTTCAAAGATGTATGATGACAATATTTAGCAATTGATTGAACATGGAATGCAAGTATTTATGGATGATTTCTTAATGTTTGGGACTTCATTTGAATTATGTTTAAATAATTTAGAAAAAGTTCTGGAATTATGTGAAGAAATCAACCTAGTACTAAATTTGGAAAAATGCCAATTTATGGTTCAAGGAGGAATTATAGTTTAGCATAAAATTTTTGTAAATGGCATAGAAGTAGATCCTGCAAAAATTCAAGTTATTGNTAACCTAGTACTAAATTTGGAAAAATGTCAATTTATGGTTCAACGAGGAATTATAGTTTAGCATAAAATTTTTGTAAATGGCATAGAAGTAGATCCTGCAAAAATTCAAGTTATTGAAAAATTACCACCACCGACTCTGGTCAAAGGGGTAAGAAGTTTTCTAGGACATGCTAGTTTCTACAGGCATTACATAAAAAAATTTCCAAAATAACTAAGCCATTATGCCAACTTTTAGAAAAAGATATGAAATTTTATTTTAATGAGAAATTCATATAAGCATGTAAACTATAGAAAGAAAAATTAATCACTGCACCTATAATAGTCCCACCCAATAGAGAGAAATTTTGAAATAATATGCGATGTTAGTGATTATGTTATTGGAGCCGTTTTAGAATAAAGGCACAAAATAGTTTTTAAAGTAATATATTTTGCTATTAAAACTCTGAATGATGCTCAAATTAACTACACTACTATGAAAGAGAGTTATTAGCTATCATCTATGCCTTTGATAAATTTAGACATTACTTGATTCAAACTAAATGTATANTAAAAGATACAAATTTTTATTTTAATGAGAAATTCATATAAGCATGTAAATTATTAAAAGAAAAATTAATCACTGCACCTATAATAGTCCCACCCAATACGGAGAAATCATTTGAAATAATGTGCGATGCTAGTGATTATGTTATTGGAGCCGTTTTAGGATAAAGGCACAAAGTAGTTTTTAAAGTATTATATTTTGCTAGTAAAACTCTGAATGATGCTCAAATTAACTACACTACTACGAAAGAGAGTTATTAGCTATCATCTATGCCTTTGATAAATTTAGACATTACTTGATTCAAACTAAATGTATAGTGCATACAGATCATTTTGCTATCAAATACTTGATGCAATAGAAGGATGCTAAAGCAGATTAATTAGATGGATACTTCTATTGCAAGAGTTTGATTTTATTGTAGTTGATAGAAAAGGAAATGATAATCAAATAGTTGATCATTTTTTTAGACTAGAAAAAGAAATATTAACTAATTTTGCAAACGAAATTTTAGAAAATTTCCTTGGTGAACAATTATATAGTATTGATGAAATAAATACAATGTGGTATGCAGATGTGGTAAATTATATTGTATGTGATATTCTACCACTAGATATTAAGAATCAACATTTAAAGAAATTTTTATATTATTCAAAATTCTATTTTTTGGATGACCCAAATTTATATAAACAATGTAAGAATCTAATTATTAGAAGCTATGTGCCTTATGAAGAAACTCAATAAACAACTGAAAAATGTCGTGATTTTGAATTTGAAGGACATTTTGGAATAAATAGAACTTCTTATAAAATTTTACAAGCATGATTTTATTAGCCTACTCTCTTTTGTATGTTAATTATTATATTAAAACATGTGATTGATGTCAGTGAGTAATAAATATTTCTATAGAAAATGAAATGCCTCTAAATTACACATTGGAAGTTAAAAATTTTAATGTGTGGGGATTATATTTTATGGGACCATTTATGCCTTTATTTGAAAATTTATATATATTACTTGATGTTGATTATATGTCCAAATATATCGAAGCTTTTGTTGTACCAAATTGTGATGCTCGGAGTGTTTCTAAATTTTAAAATAAAAATATTTTTACAAAATATGGAATATCAAGAGTAATTATTACAGATGGAGGATCCCATTTTAGAAGTAAGAGAATCGAGAAATTAATAAAAAAAACTATGATATTATACATATATCTCTACTACTTCTCATCCTTAGACCAGTGGTCTAGTAGAAATATCAAATTGTGAAATAAAATGAATTTTAGAAAAAGCTGTAAACCCCTATAAATTGGATTGATCTGCTTGATTAGATACTGCATTATGGGCATACAGAACTGCTTAAGAGACTCCTATAGGAATATCCCCATATAGAATTATTTTTTGGAAAAACATGTCACATACCGGTAGAGTTGGAGCATAAAGCATTCTGGGCTATTAAGGAATTCAATTTTAATCTAAAAGATGCTGGTGAGAAAATATTATTACAACTCAATGAATTTAAGGAGATTAGAAATGAAGCATATGATAATGCAAAAATCTACTAAGAGAAAATTAAAATATGGCATGATCAGAAGACTGTTAACAATAAGTTTGAAGATGGACAAGAGTTCTATTATATAATACAAGATTGAGATTATATCTAGGAAAATTGAAATTCATATGGTTAAGACCATTTAAAGTGATTAAAGTCTATCATTACGAAATTGTTGTTATTAAAGATCCTAAAACTGGAAAAATATTTTAATTTAATGGGCATCGATTGAAACATTATTATGAAAGACACATACCACAATTTAAAGAAGTTTTAATGTTAAGTCATCCTGACTAAACAATAGTACGTCAGGTTGATGATGTTAAATTAAGCGCTCTGTGGGAGGCAACCCATATATAAATCTATATTTATTATTACTGATTTATTAATAAGTGTATTTATATCTAAGGAAATAATAGTATTTTTCAGTCCTACACAATCTTATCTATCATAAATTAATTCAAATATTGGTATTGGAGGAAAAATTGGAATTGAATTGAAAAAAAAATAGAAGACGCAAATTTGGCCTCTAGCACCGACGATGCCAGTATGGCACTGACGGCACCCACCTAATAAACCACGGTAACGACAATGTAATCGGGAACACTGATGGCATCTCGAGCAGTTTTGCACCTGCAGAGCAAATTCAACAGAATTTGGCGAGATTTTTCTCCTCAATAACAGCTGAGAGGTATTTTTAAAGTCCTAAGAACTGCCTTCGATGTCCAGAAACTTCCTAATTTTGAATTCCATGTCTTCCAATTCTAAAAATACTTCAGGTTATGTAATTTTTTTAGAATAAAGTTTATCAATTTTGACGCTCAAAGATTATACAACAAAGTCATCATGAACAAGAGACTTATCAAGAAAAGAGGCTTTGTCAACCATGGATTGATTAATACAAGTTCACAATTTGAGAAAATTATTGTGCAAAGATGTTGGCAAGTTCTAAGCTACATTACTACTGCAGTTGTAGTACCAGTCGTAAAGGAATTTTATGCTAACTTACATCAAATTACCCAAGAAGTCATCTTTAATCAAGGTAAGGCTGTATCATTTACTCCGGCTCAAATTAATGATTTGTACATAATAGAAGACATTCCAATCTGTAGTTATACAAATTTTATCCCAACAAGAGATATGATGCAAGAAGAATATATATTTTTTACGGATGAAAATGATAATTGGGAAATTAGAGATGAGGGATACGTTAGTTTCTCTACTTCACTACTTAGTTCAATATCGAAACATTGGCATTTCTTCAAATCTGCAAAATTACTCCCTACCGTGAAGATTAGCAGAGTTACAAGAGAAAGTGGGCTCAATTATTTTTAAATCTATAATGGGTATTATTATGAATGGGCCAATATATGGACTGGGGCATCCTTCCACAATTTTCCTACTTTGCAGTAAATCTCAAGTTCCATGTGAAAGTTGGGAGAAAGTTTTATTACCTTGGAAGCCCATGATTCCTATTGATGGAAATTATATAGGGAATGGAAATGGAGCATTAGATATTATTTTAGATCATTCATCACATGCTTCAACTCCATTGATGCCACAAACAGTTGGAAGTTCAATAACTTTGGAGAAGAAAATGAAGAAAACAGAAAGAGAACTTTAGAGTATTTTGAATGCAATAGGAAATCTTAACTACCTTTTTGATCACCTAGATTGGAGAGTGAAGGAGAACTTTGATCGTACTGAGACAATTGATGCAGGATTGGTGAAGATGTTCAAGAAAAATGGATGGATCGATGAAAATTTGACTGATCAATTCCCGTACCGACCCTTCTACAATTTGTATTTTCATTACCAGTCTATGGGAGATATTAGAGGAGGAGAAAGTACTAAAGATGAGGCAGAATAATTGAAGAAGTTGGACTCCCTACTACTTTAAAAATACTTATGTAATTGTATGGATTTGATTTAATTTACTTTTCTTTAGAACTCTATTGACTTTGATTGTGTATAGTTTTGTGTCAGCATTTTAGTGTTGTGGCTTGATTTTGATGTTTAATTATAATTTAGTTTTCTTTAAGGATGTGGAAGTGTGATTAGAAAAATATTTTTTTACAGTGTATTTTCATATATAAAAGTTAGTTCGGTGTTGTTTGTGAAAATTCTTGTTTGTAAATTTTTTTAATATGAAAGTTAGTGTTCAAAAAGACTAAATAGACTTTGGAGTAAATTGAAAGAAAATTAAAATTTGAAAAGAAAAAAACAAAATTTGAATTTCTGGCCACTAGCGCCATCATGGGCACCGACAGCGCCCTCGACCCGAACCGACCTAAACACCCTTAAAATTCATCATTTGCAAAGTAAAACATTGTTTTAACCCTTTTAGTCACCTTAAACCTCCAGTTTTTGCACCTAGGGCTTGCTATTGCTCTGATTTGAGGCAATTTTAAGTTAAAGAAAATTTGGATTTCATCTTCTCTTGGTAAAAGCTACACTTTAAGCTAAAAATTTTTTATTTTCACCAAGGATTTATCTTACATTGCCGAGATCCAAAATTTTGAGATATTTTTGGAATATTTTCAGATAATCCTTTGGTGAAGAACTCTTACTTAGTAGATTTAAGTTTAAAACGTTCCACATTGTGATTTTCAAAATTCTTTTGAATTTATTTGGCTTTTATCAAATTTTCATAGATTTATCATGACACCTAAAATGAGCAAAGGAAAGAGAAAGGTAGATTTTGATGATAAAAAAATTCTCAACTACAAGGCCAACATTTGCTTCAATAGTCTACTTACAACTAAAAAAGTGATTCTAGATCGAGGATTTAAAAATCTGAGTGGAGAAGTCGAAAGAATAATCAATGCTCGGTAGTGGGAGAATTTATACTACTTTACTGCTGAGGCAATTATTGGGATAGTAATGGAGTTGTATGCCAATTTTAAGAAGAATTCTGAAGACTATGTGTTTGTTTATGGGAAAATGGTGCAGTTTACTCCAAGGAAGATTAATGAATTTTAACAGTTAGAAGATGTGTATAGATGCAAGCACAAATCATTTTCTACTACAAATGAGGCCTTAAATGAAGTTATTTCTTTTCTTACTGATGGAAGAGGAACCTGGAAGGTGAAGAATGGTGTTATGATAAAGTTTCCTCTTCCTAAGTTAAATGTAGTATCTAAGGCCTGACACTACTTTATTTCTGGAAAAAATGATACCAACAAATCATCATATTAAGGATACAAAGGATAGAGCCATCTTGAACTTCTATATCCAGCAGATAAAAAGATAGATTTAGGCTCTACTATTTATAAGAACACTCAATCTATTTCTTTTGGAGAGACTATTGGAGGTTTAGCACACCCTGACCTGATCTTCACACATTATGAACAAGCAAGAGTTGATTATACAGCAGATGAGGAGAGGAGTGAACCTCTAAAACATATTTGGCCTGCGAATATAAAGACTTATGAATCTCATGTTGGATGGAGATGGAACTAGGACCAGGGATACTCCTTCTACTTCAAGTGCTTCTAGTACCCCTACTATTTAGGAACCTATGGAGTAGAAGATGATCCAATAGGGAGATATCTTAAGAATGGATAGTAGAATGGAAAGTATGGAGGCCAGAAATGCTCACAATGATGATTTGATAAGATAGAAGTTCGAATATGATGTTACTTAAGATGACGCAATGGTCAAATACATGAGGGGTGATCACTCAGTTCAGTTTTGTACTCACCCTATTTTTACTCCATATCAGCAAAAAAATTTGGATGTGGAAGAAGAAGAAGAAGAAGAAGAAGACAATGATTGGTGATGCTTTAGTTAGATTTTTGTTTAGTTTATATTTTGGTTGAACTTTATTATTGACACTGTTTTATTTAGATGTGTAACACTTTATTTTAAATGTTATGTTGGATTGTGAACTGTAGAATTGTGAGTATGTTTTACATTTGGAACCATTTGAGTACTGTTATTAGTTTTTAGTATATTGTTTGATGTATTTATAGTTAACTCTTTCTCAATAAATTTTAATATGTATTTTGTGTTATTTAATGTTTTAAGTCTTGTAGCTTTTCATATTAGAAATTAAAATATTTCAAAGTTAATTTTCAAATCAAAACCTTCAACAAGTTTGTCTTTTTTTTATGTATTACATGTTTTCTTTCACCCTTTACTTTTCTATTTTTCAGATAATCTTTTAAAAATTTATGTTTGGGGGGAGGGGGGGGGAAGAAAAATTCCTTTTTAAAGAAAAGAAACTTAATTTTATTTGTCCTAAATGAGCTATATTTTTAAATATTTAAATTTTTTTTAGAATGACCTTTTGTATTAGAGGATAAGTTTAGATAACTATATTTATATTTCTAAATACCTACTAAACTTAAGAAAAAAAATTTAAATAATAAAAGTTAATTTAAGTGATTAAGATGTTTGGTATGAAAGAATAAGACTATGTTTTTCTATTTTAAGTAAAGCAATTTGTATTTTTTAAATATTNGTTGAAAGATGTCGTGATTCTAAATTTGGAGGACATTTTGGAATAAATAAAACTGCTTATAAAATTTTACAAGCAGGATTTTATTAGCCTACTCTTTTTTGGTATGTTAATGAATATATTAAAACATGCGATTGATGTCAGTGAATAATAAATATTTCTATAAGAAATGAAATGCCTCTAAATTACACATTGGAAGTTAAAAATTTTACTGTGTGGGGATTATATTTTATGGGACCATTTATGCCTTCATTTGAAACTTTATATATTACTTGATGTTGATTATATGTCCAAATATATCGAAGCTTTTGCTGTACCAAATTATGATGCTCGGAGTGTTTCTAAATTTTAAAATAAAAATATTTTTACAAGATATGGAATATCAAAAGTAATTATTACAGATGGAGGATCCCATTTTAGAAGTAAGAGAACCGAGAAATTGATAAAAAAATTATGATATTATACATAGATCTCTACTACTTATCATCCTCAGACCAGTGGTCTAGTAGAAATATTGAATTGTGAAATAAAATGAATTTTAGAAAAAGCTGTAAACCTCTATAAATTGGATTGATGTGCTCGATTAGATACTGCATTATGGGCATGCAGAACTGCTTATAAGACTTCTATAGGAAAATCCCCATATAGAATTTTTTTTGGAAAAACATGTCACATACCGGTAGAGTTGGAGCATAAAGCATTCTGGGCTATTAAGGAATTAAATTTTAATCTAAAAGATACTGGTGAGAAAAGATTATTACAACTCAATGAATTTAAGAAGATTAGAAATGAAGCATATGATAATGCAAAAATCTATTAAGAGAAAATTAAAATATGACATGATCAGATGACTGTTAACAATAAGTTTGAAGATGGATAAGAGTTCTATTATATAATACAAGATTGAGATTATATCTAGGAAAATTGAAATTCATATGGTTAAGACCATTTAAAGTGATTAAAGTCTATCATTACGGAACTGTAATTATTAAAAATCCTAAAACTGGAAAAATATTTTAATTTAGTGGGCATCGATTGAAACATTATTATGAAGGACACATACCATAATTTAAAGAAGTTTTAATGTTAAGTCATCCTGACTAAACAATAGTACGTCAGGTTGATGATGTTAAATTAAGCGCTCTGTGGGAGGCAACCCATATATAAATCTATATTTATTATTACTGATTTATTAATAAGTGTATTTATATCTAAGGAAATAATAGTATTTTTGAGTCTTACACAATCTTATCTATCATAAATTAAGTCAAATATTGATATTGGAGGAAAACTTGGAATTGAATTGAACAAAAAAATAGAAGACACAAATTTGGCCTCTAGCACCGACGATGCCAGTATGGGCACTGACGGCACCCACCTAATAAACCACGGTAACGACAATGTAATCGGGAACACTGATGGCATCTCGAGCAGTTTTGCACCTGCAGAGAAAATTCAACAAACTTTGGCGGGATTTTGCTCCTCAATAACTGCCGAGAGGTATTTTTGAAGTCCTAAGAATTGCCTTGGATGTCCAAAATCTTCCTAATTTTGACTTCCATGTCTTCCAATTCTAGAAATACTTCAGGTTATGGAATTTTTTTTAGAATAAAGTTTAACAATTTTGATGCTCAAAGATTATATGACAAAGTCATCATGAACAAGAGACTTATCAAGGAAAGAGGCTTTGTCAACCATGGATTGATTAATACAAGTTCACAATTTGAGAAAACTATTGTGCAAAGATGTTGGCAAGTTCTAAGCTACATTACTACTGCAGTTGTAGTACCAGTCGTAAAGAAGTGTGCTAACTTACATCAAATTACCCAAGAAGTCATCTTTAATCAAGGTAAGGCTGTATCATTTACTCTGGCTCAAATTAAAGATTTGTACATAATAGAAGACATTACAATCTGTAGTTATACAAATTTTATCCCAACAAGAGATATGATGCAAGAAGTATATAATTTTTTTACGAATGAAAATGATAATTGGGAAATCAGAGATGAGGGATACGTTAGTTTCCTTACTTCACTGCTTAGTTCAATATCAAAACATTGGCATTTCTTCAAATCTGCAAAATTACTCCCTACATGAAGATTAGTAGAGTTACAAGAGAAAGTGGGGTCAATTATTTTTAAATCTATAATGGGTCTTATTATGAATGGGCCAATATATGGACTGGGGCATCCTTCCACAATTTTCCTACTTTGCAGTAAATCTCAAGTTCCATATGAAAGTTGGGAGAAAGTTTTATTACCTTGGAAGCCCATGATTCCTATTGATGGAAATTACATAGGGAATGGAAATGGAGCATTAGATATTATTTTAGATCATTCATCACATGCTTCAACTCCATTGATGCCACAAATAATTGGAAGTTCAAAAACTTTGGAGAAGAAAATGAAGAAAATAGAAAGAGAACCTTAGAGTATTATGAATGAAATAGGAAATCTTAACTACCTCTTTGATCACCTAGATTAGAGGATGAAGGAGAACTTTGATCATACAAGGACAATTGATGCAGGATTGGTGAAGATGTTCAAGAAAAAATGGATGGATCGATGAAAATTTGACTGATCAATTCCCGTACCGACCTTTCTACAATTTATATTTTCATTACCAGTCTATGGGAGATATTAGAGGAGGAGAAAGTACTAAAGATGAGGCAGAATAATTGAAGAAGTTGGACTGCCTACTACTTTAAAAATACTTATGCAATTGTATGGATTTGATTTAATTTACTTTGCTTTAGAACTCTATTGACTTTGATTGTGTACAGTTTTGTGTCAGCATTTTAGTGTTGTGGCTTGATTTTGATGTTTAATTATAATTTAATTTTCTTTAAGGATGTGGAAGTGTTATTAGAAAAATGTTTTTTTACAAATTTTATTTTAATATATAAAAGTTAGTTCGGTGTTGTTTGTGAAAATTCTTGTTTGTGAATTATTTTTATATGAAAGTTAGTGTTCAAAAAGACTAAATAGACTTTGGAGTAAACTGAAAGAAAATTAAAATTTGAAAAAAAAAACAAAATTTGAATTTCTGGCCACTAGCGCCGTCATGGGCACCAACAGCGCCCTCGACCCGAACCGACCTAAACACCCTTAAAATTCATTATTTGCAAAGTAAAACATTGTTTTAACCCTTTGTGTCACCTTAAACCTCTAGTTTCTGCACCTAGGGCTTGTTATTGCTCTGATTTGAGGCAATTTTAAGTTAAAGAAAGTTTGGATTTCATCTTCTCTTGGTAAAAGCTACACTTTAAGCTCAAAATTTTTTATTTTCACCAAGGATTTATCTTACATTGCCGAGATCTAAAATTTTGAGATATTTTTGGAATATTTTCAGATAATCCTTTGGTGAAGAACTCTTCCTTAGTAGATTTAAGTTTAAAACATTCCACATTGTGATTTTCAGAATTCTTTTGAATTTATTTGGTTTTTATCAAATTTTCATAGATTTATCATGACACCTAGAATGAGCAAAGGAAAGAGAAAGGTAGATTTTGATGATAAAAAAATTGTCAACTACAAGGCCAACATTTGCTTCAAAAGTCTACTTACAACTAAAAAAGTGACTCTAGATCCAGGATTTAAAAATCTGTGTGGAGAAGTCGAAAGAATAATCAATGCTCGGTAGTGGGAGAATTTATACTACTTTACTGTCGAGGCAATTATTGGGATAGTGATGGAGTTCTATGCCAATTTTAAGAAGAATTCTGAGACTATGTGTTTGTTTATGGGAAAATGGTGGAGTTTACTCCAAGGAAGATTAATGAATTTTAACAGTTAGAAGATGTGTATAGATGCAAGCACAAATCATTTTCTACTACAAATGAGGCCTTAAATGTAGTTATTTCTTTTCTTATTGATGGAAGAGGAACCTGGAAGGTGAAGAATGGTGTTATGATAAATTTTCCTCTTCCTAAGCTAAATGTAGTATCTAAGTCTTGACACTACTTTATTTCTGGAAAAATGATACCAACAAATCATCATATTGAGGATACAAAAGATAGATCAATCTTGAACTTCTATATCCAGCAGATGAAAAAGATAGATGTAGGCTCTACTATTTATAGGAACACTCAATCTATTGCTTTTGGAGAGACTATTGGAGGTTTAGCACACCCTGCCTTGATCTTCACACATTATGAACAAGCAAGAGTTGATTATACAGCAGATAAGGAGAGGAGTGAACCTCTAAAACCTATTTGGCCCGCGAATATAAAGACTTATGAATCTCATGTTGGATGGAGATGGAAGTAGGATCAGGGATACACCTACTTCAAGTGCTTCTAGTACCCCTACTATTTAGGAACTTATGGAGTAGAAGATGATCCAATAGGGAGATATCTTAGGAATGGATAGTAAAATGGAAAATATGGAGGCCAGAAATGCTCACAATGATGATTTGGTAAGATAGAAGTTTGAATATGATGTTGCATATGATGACGCAATGGTCAAATACATGAGGGGTGATCACTCAGTTCAGTTTTGTACTCACCCTATTTTTACTCCATATCAGCAACAAAATTTGGATGTGGAAGAAGAAGAAGAAAAATACGATGATTGGTGATGCTTTAGTTAGATTTTTGTTTAGTTTATATTTTGGTTGAACTTTATTATTGACACTGTTTTATTTAGATGTGTAACACTTTATTTTAAATGTTATGTTGGATTGTGAACTGTAGAATTGTGAGTATGTTTTACATTTGGAACCATTTGAGTACTGTTATTAGTTTTTAGTATATTGTTTGATGTATTTATAGTTAACTCTTTCTCAACAAATTTTAATATGTATTTTGTGTTATTTAATGTTTTGAGTCTTGTAGCTTTTCATATTAGAAATTAAAATATTTCAGAGTTAATTTTCAAATCAAAACCTTCAACAAGTTTGTCTTTTGTTTATGTATTAAATGTTTTCTTTCACCCTTTATTTTTCTATTTTTTAGATAATCTTTTAAAAATTTATGTTTGTGGGGAGGGGGGGGGGAAGAAAAATTCCTTTTCAAAGAAAAGAAACTTAATTTTATTTGTCCTAAATGAGCTATATTTTTAAATATTTAATTTTTTTTTTAAATGACCTTTTGTATTAGAGGATAAGTTTAGATAACAATATTTATATTTCTAAATACCTAGTAAACTTAAGAAAAAAATTTAAATAATAAAAGTTAATTTAAGAGATTAGATGTTTGGTATGAAAGAATAAGACTATGTTTTTCTATTTTAAGTAAAGCAATTTGTATTTTTTAAATATTAAAAATCTTAGAGATTCATGTAAGAAGAGAAGATTAAAACTTTATGAAAAATCTTTAAGGCTAATATAAATTTATAAAGTGAAGGAATGTGAGAAGTTTTTAACTTTAATATGAGGATAGTGAAGTTCAAAATCATTAAAGGCTATCAAGATATAGTAATGCTCACATAAAAAAAAAGAAGAGAAAAGAAAAAAAAAGAAAAATGATTGAAAATGATCCTAAAAAAGAAACGAAAAGATGTGAGGAGAATCTTGAAGAGATGCCTAATTAAAAATTGGCTTCACTTGAATCAACTTAAAGAAGAAGGCTTGGCTAAATTTCCTAAACTTATATTTATCTATTAGCATATTTACTAATAAAGTTTCATGAAGCCTTTCTCATACCATTATTCTAAGTGGCTTTAATATAAATAATTTGCAATTTTCCTTGAAAAGAATATAGAATAAAAAATCTTAGACTACACAGCAAGATATTCTTATATCTACAGTATTAACTGGAGATATTTTAAATTTTTCTTAGGCTATAAATTGTGTTTAGTGACTAAAATATAGAAATCTAAAAGTTAAATTCTTAGCCATTAGTCATATTTTGATGTAGTAAATGTGTTACTTCAGGACAATGAACATTTAAGTTTGGGGGATTTTGATACACCAAAAATATATGCATTTTTAGACCAATATTTTATACTCATTTTTGGTGTTATTGCACTTTAATGGAAGGTCTTTTTTATGATTTATTATAGGTTATAGATTTTTAGGACTTGGCACAAAAAGGTAGCAAAATTGATGAAATTTAGAGTGAAAATAGAAAAATTGAAAAATTTTTCAGTGCCGACGGCGCTAGACTGGGCGTTGACGGAGTCGTTTCACTAAGAAGTTGGATTTTAATTACGGACCACTGTCAGTGCAGACCCTCTTTCTAGAAGATTCGATGAATTTGGATGTTTTTTGAAGAGTTTTTGGAACCTATTAGAGTGTCGACCCTAGGCTCTATTTAGAACCAAATTTGATCAGAAAATGACTCCTACTTCATCTTCATTCATCCCTATTGGCCATCCATCACCCGCTTTTGCTCACTTCTTGCCACTTTACATTATTTCACTCCATTAGTGAGTTATTTTCTATATATTTTTGAGTTTGTGTGGTGAGTTGAAGTGTCAATTATTCAGTAAGAAGTGTTGGAGAGGTAGAGAAGTGAGAGATTTCTTCTTCCAACATTTCCTAAGAGAGGCTACAAGAAATTTGCTTTGAGAAAGAGTTTCAGGTAAGTGTTGTTTGTTTATTATTATTATATGAACTTTCTTTTATATATAAATTTGGTGTTTTCTTGTTTCTTTCTCATGAAGTCTGAGTAGTTTTCCTTATCTTTCTCCCTACTTTAAGATGTGGTGAAATGAAAAGATAATTTGGATGTGCCAATGTTAAAATTAAAAATAAATTGTGATGGTTATTCAACTTAGCTCTTAGTTTATTTTTCAATATGGCCAATTGAATTGTTAAAATATGTTATGAAACTTATGATCCAAAAAATGGAGTATGAGTTCTACTACAGAGTGAGAATCACATTTAATTTCATGAAGGACTATTTCGTTCAAGGAATTAAGTGCAAAAAAATAGGAAAATATACTTAATTGGGTGTAGAATTGGAGATTTCTATGGTGACAGACTAAAAATCCCTAATTAAATCTTAGTATTTAAAAACTAAAGCGAGAGTTAGCCTTCAGGGGAAGGGAAGTGGGAGCTCTGGAGTGGGAGCCAGAATCCTCCTAGCCTAGCCACGGATTTAGGGATTAAACCTATGATTAGCCAATGATTTTCTATAACACTGAATCAGGGTAGAGTTCTCCTACTTGACACAATACATATTTAAACCATTTATCTCGTCTTATTTCTCCGAAAACTCCTTGTAGTGGGAAAAATGATTTTTCATATTAAAAAACTTCATCACATAAACATAGTTTATTAATTATTAATTTTAAACCTTGCAATTAAATTTTTTCTAGTTGTTAATAATTTAGCTTTAATAGTATGTTAAACATTCAAAATTAGTGACATTAATTTTGGTTTATGTCTATTAATTTCCTAGTTAATTTATCATTTCAAAATTAAACCTTCATCGTGGGATCAATATTTGGGATTTAAAAGGAAAGTCATATATTACTTGATAATGATACGTATTCTTGCGTAAAATACCAACATTAAGTGCTTAACATTATTATTCATAAAATACCAGATCAAGTTTTTGGCACCATTGTAAAGCGGAGTTAACTTTATAAATTTTACACAACTATATTTTCGTTGGTAAAAAATTTTGAATCATCGACTGGTTCTATTGTTCCAAACCCGAGACCCTCTTTCAAAGTGGGAGTTCAACTTTTAACATTCTATAATTTTTTTAATAGTAGTAATTTATCTTTTGGCATTCATTTTGGAAAATATCCTTATGTAATTAGCTTTTGTTTACAAGGAGGAAGGTAACCAAAATGTAATGTCATTAATTCATTAGAATCCTCTTCTAAATTTACATGATATTCAAGATTAGCCAAAGTAGAAGCATAGTAAAATTTGATCAGTTTTGAACCAACGTCATGGACATTTTTGAACTCTAAACTCTTGACATTTTGAGGGAGAATCGGAGTAAGGGTCATGGAATTCACGTAGAGGTTGCTCGGATCATACATTGTCTCATATTCACTTTTCTCCACATCTTCCAAGGTTATCTCGTATTGTGGTATCTTCTATTTTATCAACATCATTTCTTCCGTGAAGCTTTCTTCATCATAAATATTGATGGTCAGCCTAGTCTGTATAATAATTGTATTCGTTATTCCTCATCCACATCCCCGACCTCAATCTCGGGTATATGGGCTAAAAGAACCTCTACCATGCCGTTGTGAAGAGATTTTTGAAGCATAGTTGAATGGACTATTCTTTGTGATTCCTCTGAATAATCTACTTCATTTGCCATAATTTCATGAGGGAATTCAGCTTTCTTTAGAGGTGCATAGTAAGCGGCATCTTTATGAATGCCAACTTCGTGAACTGAAAAACGGTTGCAAATCTCCCTTGATGCAATGATTATGTACTTCCTTGAAATAATTAATGCATTGTTGTAGATACGATGGAACCATGTTGGGCTCATGAATCTACGAAACCTAGTAGAGCATTAAAAGAGGTCTCAACATCTATGATATGGAACTTGGCAGTTGTTACTAGTTTACCAACTTTCGAAAGCAATGTAATCGATCCAAGGGCTCTTTCTCCCTTCTGGTTGAATCCTCTTAGCATCATTTTATCCATCATAAGCTCTTGAGCCTCAATGTCCAAATAGGCCAATATTTGTAGACTCATCAAGTTGAGTGATGCTATAGGATCTACTAAAACTCTGGACAATACAAATCTGTTAATGTTAACGAAGATGCAGTGTGGTTGGTTGTAGTCAGCGGTACCAAGCAGCAAGTCTTTATCTATAAAAGTTACCCGAAGCTTTTCTTTTAACGAGCAAGCTTCATCTAAGGATGTGCTGGCCAATTGAGCTAAGAAAATATCTGGATCAAGCAAAGTTGTAACTAGAGACTCCCTCATCTTCTTTGACAGATTAGAGCGTCATAGATGCTTAGTTTGGCTGGAAACTTCATAAGATGAGCTAGCACGTTATAATCCACTTTATACAATCCTCTGATATTTACTTGATTATTTGGTTCTTCCACTGGTGGAGGTGGAGGTAGCTCTTCTTGAGTTACAAATTGCTTTCCTTTATTTATTGGAGTTGTTGTCGAAGGTTATACCTTTCCGCTCCTTAAGTTTACTTCTGTAATTTCTTCATCTTGGGTTATTATAGGCTAAATTTTTGTTGCTTCTTCTTTGAAAAGATCCAAGTTGATAACAAGTGGTGCAACGTGGTGCTTGAGGGTTGGTTCCTCACTCGTAATGCTATAGTAACAGGTGTGGTCGATATCTTCTTTAATCTTGCTAACGGGTTCATCGGACTCAAATACAATTTGAGGATCAGTTTGGGAATTGAGGTGAAGGTTAGATTGAGTAAAATTAGTTACGTCATTACTAGAAATAGTCAAAACATAGCCAAAAACATAATCGTTATATTCATAATACCCCGGTGGGGTAAAAAGATAATCATACATGGTTAGGAGTTCAAGGATTTTCTCCCCTGAATACGGATAACCAATCTAACAGAGACAGCCCCTGTCCTACCCCTCATGCTATCAATCTTCATGATGATGTTATTTTCTTTGTCTTGTTGTAGTGATTTCTCCACCAAAATTTCTATCTTGTGTTGAGCAGGCTGTAAACTCTTGACAGCTGCTAAAGCGGTCAGAATCTACTCCATTATCTTCTTGGATGATTTACTCCAAACTATTTTCCATCTATCTTCCTCTGAATATGGATCTATCGAAGTAATTGGATCAGCCAAAATCATATTCACATAACCTTTTTCAGGTTCTTTTAAATATTCTTTAGGGATCATTATATTCCTTTCTTTAAGATACTTCTCGAGTGAAATAATCCTCAAAGATAAAATAATCCTCCATAGTGTGTCCAAGCATCCTGTGAAATGGCAAATAACTAGATTGATCCCTTTTGACAACCTCTTTGAGTTTCCTTGGCTCTGGTAATATAAACTCAAACATCTTCATTAAACTTCCGAACATCTTGGGTATTGTTTCGGCTTTGAAGGAATGCACCATTTTCCTTCGTTCAGACATGGACAGACGTCTATTATTCTTTATTCGATATGATCCTTTCAAATACAGTTGCTGGCTAGACTGACAAAACAGTTGTGTCTGTTTTTGAGCATGCTATGATGACGACTGAGAATCTTGACGAGCATTTTCTGTATGTATCTTCATTGGTTGTTTTCCCTTATCAATCGTTGCTACTGTCCCGGACTTCATCTTGACTATTTAGATTGTTTTGGTCTTTTCTAATTTCAATCATGTGCTTCTCAACCCTTTCTTCAATTTCTGATTCTTGTATCGTTTTATGATTTGGAGGACTCTGTTGGCCATCCCCTACTTGCTCATCCATGTCGGTGGCAATATTTGTGGCACTGTCAGATATTTCAGACCCTTGCTTCATTCCATGATCCTACCACACAAGCTCATTGAAACTTATTGGTACAGTAACCTTAGGTACCCACACCTTTTTCTTTGGCAAAGATGTCTTGAGATAAGGTTTCTCAACATCGTTACGTCGAAGAGAGGTATGCTGCCCATGGTGCGGACCAAGTACAGTACGAGTTGATTTCTTCCTTCGGGACTCCATGATGGGTGATTGATAGAGTTCTTAGACCCAAATGTGACTTAACTGATCGATGGCCTATGGATCCTAGAACAACAATAGTAGTAGAATCAATTGTTGTAATGGTAGTATCAACCCCTTTTCAAACGAAATCTGATGAAAATGCACGCTGGCAAAGTTTCGGTTGATTTCTGAGACTTTCGGGCATATTTGGCATCTCTTAGAATTTCCTTATTCATGTGAGGGAATACTGCACATCCCACTCATTTAAGTAATTCACTGACGGAACAACCTTTCTTGACGGCTAGTCTTTGGGACACTGTACTGACTCAGCTGATAGGAGTGGGCTTCTTCCTCTCCCCACATTATCCATGAGGTGACTGTAAGGTAGCGGCAATCTTTTGGGTACTCTCATACCCATCAGTGTCCAGTAAGGGATGGAACCTAATCCCTCGTAAAAGCAGATAGGTCTTTAGTAGCCTTGGTTCCTCCTGATGAGAAATTTCATCAGCAGACATTTCTTCAGAATTTTGTGCTTGAGTAGCCTTTTGAATGTTTCGGTTGCAGTTCCTTCCTTAAATTTGGGTTAACGGTGCAGTCCTGAACTCGATCCAATTTTAAATACTGATGGAGGAACAACCAATCCTTGAGTCAGGTCTTTGACGATCATAACATCCTTTCCCTTAGAAGAAATGGGAGCAACAAGCTTAGAAGGTGTCGTGATGCCAGTAGTCTTTGCTTTCTTGTAAGAATGGAAATTGTATGGATAGTTTAGGTTGAACTCAGCAGACGGTTCCTGAGCTTTCAAGGAAGTAGCTTTCATTATGTTGAAGGGAGCTTTTCCAAGGATTACCATGAGATCTTCAAACCCAGCTGCAAACTTGATGGAGGGGGCGACATTACGGGCATATTGGTTTGTTGGCTGATTGCATAAGAAAGAGAGTCTTGAGAATGTCATTGCACCAGCTTCAGAAAGACAGCCCCGTGCTTAATTATTTGGCCAATACCTCACAATTCTAGTGCAAACATTAAAATTAACAGAGGTTAATTTGTAGACTGGGTAAGTTTTTAATTTGTAAAGATTTTAAACTATAGTAAAAATAGTTTGCAAGTGGAAATATTTAATTAATATAAGATAATTTAAGGAGCAAGCGTAGCATGACACAATTTCATCTAATTTGAAAAGTAGCAAAAAAAAATTAAAATGAAAAAGTAAAGTTTATGACCCAGTGCGGGACTGACTTTACAATGGACAGTGCCTGGGCAGAACTAGTCCACCAACAAAACTATTGAGGGTTTGACCCCACACAAAGATTAAAAATCCTAATGAACTCCTTAACCTCTATATTCAAAAGTGGTTTAATAGATTGTTCCAAAGTTCGAAAGAGTTAATCGTACTTTCCCAAGAAAGAAATGGGTAAAGCATGTCCATAAGGGACATGAACACATTATCAATGTATGAAGATAATATTCCTTGATTTAAATGGATAGAGAAGCTCCTCCCCAAATGGAGTCGCCTGATGTTGTCAGCACTAACAAGTTGAGGAGTTGCCAGTTAGAAGTTGTCGGTCACCAGAATCCGAATCCGGTCGCCTGCTTTGGAAGGACATTTAATTTACATATTTATATAAATTTAGAAAAATATGAAATCAAACAGATCCCATATATTTCATAGTTTAAATGAAAGAGCACTACACTTAAAGCTATGTATTTATCCCAAAAGATAAACACAAGACTTGAGGGTGAGGCTCAATTAAATAAACTATGAAATGTATGACATCCATTTGGTCTGCATTACAATTTTGATTTATATACCGACAAGTTCCCTTATCTAATATGAATAGTTAATAGGTTTTATATTAAGTGGGTTAGGAAAACTTTCTTATATGGGTATACCCCTATAGTTAATTACATCATAGATAACTGAGGCCCCTAAAAAAAACTCTAGATATAAATCGGGGGATATTATCTTCTAATAGTTCAAAAAAATAGGACTTTTCAAGGAGATCGGTCAAAGAGGTGATATGAGGAATGACTCAAATTTGGAAAATTTTATTTTACAATCCAAAGGGAGAGAAGCTAGGGGATGTCATAGATCCGAAAGAGAACCTTGGTGACTTCCCAAACTATCCTCTAGTTTGCCTTCAATTTAGTGGAGAAATATTTAAATGTTTCATCCTGCTAGTTTTATTAATTAGGGCTTACATTCGTGTACAACAATCACTCAAATAGTTCGGACTATGTAAGAATTTAGATCGTAATGAATGACAACCTAAGAATCCTAAGAAAAGTTATGGCATATATTGTGTAGCATAACCATACGAAGGCCCATGGATTGTTGTTTAATTCTAAGGAATGGTTTAGCTATTGTAGACTTTTTTTGCTACTGAAAATGGTTGTGCTGCCCATAAAGCTAGCTCCAACTTACTTAATGTGGTGAGTTTAAGTTTTCTAATATGTCAAGTCATGATGTCAAATTAAATGTTCCTAAGGTTCATGATTATTTAAATATTACGGGGCATATTAACGTTAGTTAGAGTGGCACCTGTTTGGATCCTACGGTTCTCTTGTTCTAGTACCACTTTTTTCTTTCGGATTCACTTAGTCCAAATGAATTTACTAAACTCAGCCCAATGAGTTCCATACTTTCATTTAGACCGCGGGAAGTCTCGTTAGCAACCGTAGGTTACCTTCTCCGAGGGATTCCTGATCTTTCGATAGAGACATTTTAATTTAGTTACAATTCTTGTTTTATGATGTTTATGATTAAATTTTGAGTTGCCTTTTATTTTAAATGTTGTGGTAGTGAATTTTATCTTGTTTGAATTTTTTTTTGGTTTTGTGGCTATCCTAGCAGTTTTGGTTTTTATGCAAGGTACCATTGTTTAACATGCATGTTTGAAGCAAGAAGTACAGGAAGGTAAACACACCAATTTAAAAGCGTATATGTTTGTTCTTCCCATTCGTCAACCTGAAAGGTTAGTACTTGCAATACTTGAGACTCCATCTGGCTTGATCTCCTTCGTTCATCCGATACACGCGAGATCATACCACTCTCAATCACCATCCCCAAGTGACCTAGCACCTGAGTCGTTCAAAATAAAACCTTAAGATCTTCCTCTTGACTCAACCAAATTACATGGGGTTTGTTTCTAAATGTTCATCTACTCATGACGCATCTATACAAATGGTTGATCAAGTATGAAATCAAGCAATTGCACATGAAGAATCAAATCAAGCTTGGATTAGGGTTAGAGCTCCATACCTTTATCTGAAAGGGGACGCCTCAATTAGATGATTGTGGTAGCTTGAATTGGGTCCAACAAACCTTCAGATGAAGTCTCAGGCTCCTTTGAATTGTCTAGGTATGAATTTGATTAAACTCAATTTTAGGTGTTGGTCTATAGCTAGGTTAGAGGTTGTTTGAGAAGGAGCTTTTGTTGGGGATTAACTCTTCTCACTGTGGATATGGTGTGCACAAAATTAATTTTAGTTTGGTTCTCTATGGAGTTGTAGAGAGGAAGTCCTGCTTTCAGCCAGATTTTGAGCTCAAAATTGAACTCTCACAGAGGGAACCAGAGGGGGAAGATGGTTGGCTTGCGATTAGGAATGCTTGGAGAGTCTGTGGTGAGATTTTGGTAGAGTTTCCCCTAGGATTTTTTTTTAGGTCTCTTTTGTCCATGGAGGGGACTATTGAAATAGAAAGTCATAGGCTTGCCACAAGGGTCAATTGGTGGGTGCAAATTAATTCTTAGGTGGAGAGATGAAGGGCTCCAGTAACCAATCAAACTTGATCAGCTCATGTGAGTTTAATTTTTTGTTTTGGCTAACGGGGGCTCCTTTGGTTGGCTATTTTCGGTGGCTAAGGAGGTGGCTGGCCAGGGTTTAGTCATTGGCTGGCTCAAGGAGGTCAAGGGAGAGTTAATTATGATTTACTCCCAACGGCAATTGATGATGGAAAAGTATTTTCAAATAAGGCCCAAATATGGTTAAGATCCCTTAAATCAAGGGACCATTGGTCCATAGCTCACCTAGGTGGTTTTGGTATATTTAGGTTGGTTAATAGGGTTGAAATTGTTTCTTTAGTGACACTAAATTTGTGACTTTGGCATGACTAAGTTAATTTTGGTGAAGGGGTTCAATTTGGGTCAAAATGGCTACAAGTTGGGTTTGAGATACGCTATTCATGACATTGAGCCCAATTAATTGATCAATTTGGAGTAAATGATTTTCATAAAGAGTTTTTGAAAGATTTGGTGCTATTTTAAATTGATTTGGAGGTTCAACTTGAAGAAATTTGGGCATCTGGTCAATTTAGGGGTTTTGCGTTAGACTTGGGCTTAGGTTAAGCTATAGTTAGGTTAAGTCAAAATTGATGGTTGAAAATGTTCTAGGGGAATATCATGAAGAGTTCTCAACATTAATTGGGTGTAAATTTTGGCATTCAATTTGGTGGAATAAGGGCACATGCCCAAATTGGGGCAAATTTGGGGATTTTGGTACAAGTTGATTTTATGTGAAAATGAGGCTTGACTAAGGCCAATTGAAGGTTCAATATGATTTGTGGGAACATTTTAAAGAGTTTAGGATCCAAATTCAGGCAGTTGAGTGGGCCGTGAGATTGGGTCATATGTTCAAAATTGAGATCAAAGCTTGGGTTAATTAAGCTTGGATTTGGTTTGAAATTATCGTAATCATTATGAATTTGTGTTTAGAATTGAAATTTTTGAAAATTGGGGTCAAATTGAAGAACATTTTGGGTGAATTTGGGGAAATTAGGCCTTTGAGGGCAATTTGGGTCTTTTGGTCAAATAGGCCAATTTTGTCAAATTTGCTCAGTGGGAGGGTCCAAATTGGTTTTGGGGACATTTGAGATGATTTTGAAAAGTTTGAGGTACCATGGGCCTTTTTGTAATTTTGGCAAATTTGGGGGTATTTTTGGTAATTTTGGTAATTTTGGGTGGCTTTTGGAAATCTGAGTTATTTCAACTAGTTTTAAATGATTTTTGAACAAATTTGGGTATTTTGGGTGAAATTGGGATTTTTTGGCCAAATTTAGGATTTGGAGGTGTTTAGGTAATTTAGGTAGATTTGGGGTGGCAAAAGACCAAGTTGGATATTTTGGTAAATTTGGGATTCCAACCACTCTATGTGAGGCATGATTTCAATCACTTTTGGTTGAGGTTTAGTTTTTCCGCTTTAGTAGCCTAAGATCTAGTCATAGGACTTTCCTATTGAATATTCTTAGAAAACTAAAAAGGAACCCTCACCATTAGAAATTCCATACTCTTCTCTACTCAACTTGAAATTCCACATATTGGTCCTAACCTCCAGCACTTAGTAGGTGGATTCTACCCTCTTCTCTACTCAACTTGAAGTTCCACATATTGGTCCTAACCTCTAGCACTTAGTAGGTGGGTCACTATGGGGGAAACTCAAGATGAGCACCCTTAGGACTGCTGGACCTTAGGGTTGACCCTGGGTGGTGGTCGAGAGCTCAAGGTACATATTTGCACTCGCGATCACTCACAATCTTAAACTTAAACTTCTATGCTTTGGTCCCTTGATAATTTTGGGAGACTCATGTAAGTGGTCCCCTAAACCCACTAACCCTAGGCTAGGGGTGAGCTAAGATCACTACATAGAGGACCCAAAATGGGGTTTCCATTGGTCCATGGCTTATTGATGGTGGTTGGCCAAACTCTACCAAGATAGCTTTTGCCCCTAAACTCCCCCAAATTACCTAGTTACCCTTGGGACCCAAAATTTGGTCAAAATTCCCAAATTTACCCAAAAAACTCAATTTGGTTCAAAAACCATTTCAAACACTTTGGAAACACCAAAACTACCCAAAATCACCAAAATTTGCCAAATTACCAAAATACCCCTCCTTAGCCCAAAATTCCTAAAATTCAAAAAAATACTATAAATTCTCAAAACCCCCTAAATATTCTCAATTTTATTTTCTTGAACTACCACATGACCCAATTTGGCCAATTTGTCCATGTTTGACCAAAACCCCTAAATTGTCTTTTAAAAGGCCCATTTTTCCCCAAATCTACCTCAAATGTCTATCAATTTGATCCCAATCTCCGCAAATTTCAATACCAAACTCAAATTCACCTTTAATAAGACCAAAATAAACCAAAACCAAGCTCAATTGACCCATGATTTGGGCCCAATTTTGATATAGGTCAAACCCCCAATTTTGGGCATATGACCTAATCTCACCAAATTAAACCCATAGTTCACTCAAGTGGCCACAATTTATGTTGTAAACTCTTCATAACATTCCTAAACATCAAAATTGACCTTTAATTGGCGTTGGTAAAACCTCAATTTTACTTAATTAACCCAAGTCCAAAAAGGCCCCAAATTTTGCCCAAATTGACTGTCCCCAAATTTCACCAACTTAATTGCCTTAACCCCAAAATTGGCACCCAATTCATGCTGAAAACTATTCATGGCATTCATATTAACAATTTAAACAATCAATTTGGACTTATCCTAAGGTTAACCTAATCTAGACCCAAGTCTAGCCTAACATGCCCAACTTGACCAAATCTTCAAAATCCTTCAAATTGAACCCCCAATTGAAATCAAAACCCTTTTCCATTCTTCACCAAAATGGTTCCTTAAAATCTCCTACACCAAATGCGACAATTAAGTAGGCCAATTGAAATGGTTAGCCTAGCCCAAAACCAAGTTTTGGTCATTTGCACCTACTTGGACCCATGCACTAAATGTAGCCTGACCAGCCCAAATCCATCAAATTAACTCCACCACAGCCATTAGTTGGACCCTAAGACTGAGCCAAAAATCATGTAACCCAAGCTAGATAATCCATGGACCAGGGGTCCCTCAAATTAAAGGATTTGATTTCAATTTTTTTGTAGGCTTAAGATATCTTTGCCAAAAACAATAACTCATTGCATTAAATGGATGTGACATATTCCCCTGAGTTCCCTGAGCTCCTAGCCACCTCCCCCTACCATGGCCAGCTAGCCTAATCAACGAAGAAGCCAAAATTGAGGGCCACTCCTCTTAAATTTCACCCAAATCAAACCCAGAGGCCACCTCACCCAAATCAAATGATAGAGCTCCTCTACCCTCCACCTAAGCATCACAATACACCCAAACATTGGCTCTGAGAGCCACCCCTTAGCCATTTTTATAAAAACTCACCTCCACGGCCATGGGAGGTGTACTAAAATTTCCTCTAAGAGACTTCCCCAAATTGAACCCAAAGCCTCTTTGAAACCTCCTCAGTGCAATCTAACCACCGCATTGCCCTGAATCCCCTTGTCGAAGCCCAATTTTGAGCTTGAATCTCTGCCTAAAACAAGGAAAGAGCTCATTGCACTCCTAAAGTCCACAAAAATCAAATTGAACTCACCAACACCTTCACCATAGTGAGAGAAGGAAAATCCCCATCAAATTCCCCTTCCACAGAGCCCCTAACATAGCTCTAGACCAACACCTGAAATCGGGCATGGTCTAATTCCTACTTGGGCTTTGCACCAAAGCTAGATGCTTAATCTCTAGCCTCCTTGGACCCAAATGAACATGCTGAGCACCTTTGATCGAAGCTTCACTTCTCAGAGCCAAGGTATCGATCTCCTCTTCCTCTCGAGCCTACTTTGATTCTCCATTTGATTAGGCTTCATTTAATTGTATGAATACCGTATGGATATGTTCGTCTCACTTAGATGAGTCCATAGGATCAAACCCGAAGTGATTTGGTTGACTTAAGCTTGATTTCATGGTACCTTAGCAGTATGGATGTGTTCGTCTCACTTAGACGAGTCCATAGGATCAAACTCGAAGTGATTTGGTTGAGTCTATGGCCAAGATCTTAAGATTTTAGTGTGGACGGGCATGGGATCATTCTATCGGGGACGATGACGGGGAGGTTTTATGTGGACGATCACGAGATCACTCTATCAGGGATGATGAAAGGGAGCTGTCCGATCACACGTGTATCAGATGGACGATGGAGATCAAGTCAGACAGTGCTTCCTTACATGAACAGCGGGTCGAGTCAGCAGCTACGTGGATGGCGACATCCAACCAGAATGCGCCACACGTGCCTTCGGAGCTGCCAAGTATACAGTCAGCGCCGCGAGTTTAAATAGAAAAATTGGAATTTTATTATTTAAATAAATAGCCATAGCATTAAAAAATCATATTTTGGTGTAGAAAAATCATAAAAATAAAATAAAAATACCCTCTTTCTCAGTAAAGAGAGGAGAATTATGTGGAAATAATTTAAGTCCATGTGATGCATATTTTATTTTTAATTAATTAAACACTGAATTGAATGTTTTGATTCTCCACGCATATAAGCGTATCACCATGGATTAAAATTTTAGCATGTTGTTACCTCTATCTTAGGGAACATCCTCTGATTATTCTAAAGTCAGATGAGGTCCCTAGATAGAGATCCATATTTTTCCAGTTTATGCATATTATTTGCATAAATTAATTATGATAATTAGCATGTTGATTATAAAATTCCAAGAAAATTTGGAAAGGTTCATTATCACCATAGGACCCCTTGGAAATAATTTCATGAGTTAAGTCATTAAGAATGCAGCTAATATTCACCAACCCTAAAACACAAAAAAAATTAATTTTGCATAACATAAAAATCTAAATGACTTGACTTTTGATCTCCAGTATTATTTAGGATCCAGAGAACTCACCATAAAAATTTCAAAGCATTTTGAGTCTATTTGAGAGCCTAAATTGATTTTTCAAGATAAATATCATTTTGGCACTTAAATGATTTTTAAAAATCAAAATATAACTCAAAAATTTATAAAAACTTATTTTTTAAGTTCTTCGTAAGTAGGGGTATTTTCTAACAATAAAATAGTATTTAAAATAAAAACTTCATTTTTAGCCTATTTTAAATATTTAAAATAATTAAAAAATGATAAAAATCACAAAATTAATAAAATTAATGGAAATGTTCTAAATTGATTTATAATAACTTAGGAATAATTGTGATATTTTTCCTAATTTTCTAAACAAATATATTGAATTTATAAGCTTAAAATAATTTTTAAGGGCTAAAAATGGATTTTCACTAAAATAATTCCAATAATTCAAAAAAAAATCAAAAAAATATGAAATTTATTAATATGTGTCCCTTAGCATTATAGAGATTTAATAAAAATATAAAACTTAATTTTGCACATTAAAAATATATTATAATTAATAAACGCTCCATAAATTAAAATTATTCTTAAAATTCAAATAAAATTCAAAAAATCATGAAATTTTGTCCAAAGGCTTCTCTAGTATAATCCTACCTCCAGTAAAAATTTTAATGGATTAGGATTTACCTTGGTCAAGTTAGGAATTTTCTTTGTAAAATCCTATATTTGCATTAAAAATAATTATATAGATAAATTAAATTTTGAAAAATCACACTTTCTCCTCTGATGAGTGAGGTCGGATAAAAATTCCAAAGTTATTTGGATTAAATTTGATGAATTATGAAGTGATAGAGCCTTAGAGGCAAATGTGTAATTTTTGAAATTTAGCCTTAATTAACATTTAGGCCTACTTTCAGAAGGGGAAATGAGAAATCTTTGATTCTAATTAACATATTTGGATGCTTGAAATACAAGGGGTTTACATTTAGAAACCAACCTTAATTGTCCTAATTAAAAAGGATAAATTTGCAACTTCCTTAAATTACAATAATTTGGGAGTCTAGCCGATTAAATGATCTTAGATTTAGGGGTATGATTTTGGGTGTCAATAACTCATTGATTTAATACCCCTATTTGATGAACAAGAAAAAAAAAACATGAATCATCACCATCACTTATAAGTCAATTTCATTTGCAATGACTAAGATACTCACCAAAATTTTAAGGGCTTAGTAGTGACTTAGGCTAAATCAAGTTCCATTTAAATAAGGATTAGAAAACCAAACATCATTGAAAATTAAAACATCTTTTAAACACTACAAGCCCAAATCAAAATTTAGCTAAGTCTCTTAAACTTGCCTCTTTAAGGGTCTTCTCCCTCATAATTCTTAAATTGAATCACGAGTGATAATTACCCTATTCTTAGGGATGATTGAGACATCAATGCTCACTGAGCACTAAGGGTGTTTACAGGATGAATTATTAAGCAACATAATAAGTTTAAAAGAGCATTGTACTAGGTCATATATTGCATCATATAAATTACCCTAACATGCATTTTGAGTTTCAGGTGGTGGAACGAGAAGACTCGTCAGGTACGCTTTTACAGTTTTCAACGTTGTCTTTCTTGTACTTTCACGCTATACTTTTATGCTTACACAAATTTGCATGATAAACAACAATATAACCCTGCATGAAAACTAAAACTATCAAGATAGCCACAAAATTAAAACTAAAACTAAACTAAAATCAACCAAGATAAAATTCATTGCCACAACATTCAAAATATAAAACAGCTTAAAATTTAATCACAAACATCACAAAAAACTACAACTTCAACTAAATTAAGACGTCTCTATCGGATGATCGAAAATTCATTGGAGGAGGTAACCTACGGTTGCTAACGTGGCTTCTCATGGTCTAAATGAAATTATGGAACTCATGAAGTTATGTTTACTAAGTTCATTTGGACTATGTGAATCCCATAGAAAATAGCGGTGCCATAACGAGGGAACCATAGAATCCTAACCGGTGTCGCTCTAATCAACTTTAACATGCCCCCAAAAAATTTAACTAACTACTACCATAGGGCCATCTGATTTGACATCGTAACTTGACACACTAGAAAACTCAAACTCGTCACCGCAAGGAGCTTGGAGCTAGCATGGTGGGCAGCACAACTATCTTTAACAGCAAAACCTGTCTTCCCCGGCTAAACAAATCTTCAGTCCTAAGATATAAACAACAATGTCATAGGACTTAGAGGTTACTTGCTTATGCAACATAAATATTCACCTTATCTTTAGGCCTTTGTATAGCCCTGCTAAATAATATAAACCCTAACTCGTCTTAGGATTCTGAGTTAGTCGTCCCTCACGACCTAAACCCTCACATCTTCCAAGCTATTTGAGTGATCGTTTCATATGAATGTAAGCCCTAACTATAAAAATTGGCAGGATGAAACACCTAAATATTTCTTCTGAAAAATGAAGCCAAACAATAGGATAACTTGGGAAGTCACCAAGGTTCTCCTCTGTATCCATGACATCCCCTAGTTCTTCCTTCTTTGGACTCTACAACAAATTATTCCAAATTTGAACCAATCCCCTTTCACACCTCTACATCTAATCCCATTGAAAAGTCCTACCCTTTGAATCTCCATGAAGATAATATTTCTTGATTTTTATCGAGAGTCTTCTTAGGTGACTTTTGTCATTTAAGATGTGATTAACTATAGGGGCTTGCCCTTATTGCAAGCATGTCTGAACCCAACTTAATATAAACTCTATTTAATTCTGTATATTAAATAGGGGAACTTGTCAGCAAATACAAAGGTTTCGCAGATCAAACAAATGTCATATAGTCCTTAGTTTATTTGATCGAGCCTCATCCTCAAGTCTTGTGTTTATCCTTCGAGATAGATACATCCCTTAGTTTATTTGATCGAGCCTCATCCTCAAGTCTTGTGTTTATCCTTCGGGATAGATACATATTTGAGGTACAACACACTTTCATTTAAACTATGAAAAATATGGGGTCAATTTGATTTCATATTTTTCTAAAACTAAATGTATATGTAAATTAAAACGTCTTTCCAAAGCAGGCGATGGGATTTCAATTCCGGTGACCAACAGCTTCTTACGGGCAACTCCTCCAACTAAAAACAGCGCCGACAAGCTCATCCAGTGGCTAGGAATGGTCTTCCTAAAATGATAATTTTATTTATCTTCCTCCATATCTTATACAATAAAGTCCACAAGAAAAAAAAAACTTATCGACTTTTGCAAAGCATTTTCTATAACTCCTATTGGATAGGTAATTGAACGATCAGCTAACTGAAGAGTTACAATTGTAGGTGAAATATCTTCTAAGCCCAATCTTCTGAATATATATAGCGGCATAAGATTAATACTGGCTCCTAAATCACATAAAGCTTTTCCATAAAATCATTCACCAATAGCACTAGAATCGTAAAACTTCTCGGATCTCTAAGTTTTTCAGAAAGCTTTTTCTGAATTACAGCGCTAGACTCTTCTCCGAGTGTAACAGTATCATTATCTATAAACTTCTTTTTTTTTTAATTAAATCCTTAATGAGCTTCACATAGCTTGATATTTATTTCAAATCTTCAACAAATGGTACGTTTATCGTTAATTTCTTCAAAATTTCCAAAAATTTTGAAAGTTGATTATCTTTGTGTTTCTGCTTCAATCTTTGTGGAAAAGGAGGTAGTGGTATTTCTACAGTAATTTTCATTATTTTAATATAAATTTTTGCTTCAATATAAAAATCTTCACCAGATTTTTCACTTTTCACCTCATCTTTTTCAACATCAATGTCTTGTTGAATTGTATTTTCTAATTCTTTTCCACTTCTCTGTTGCATAGCTTTAATTTGCTCTTTGTTCTGATCTTTAGGATTTACTTCAATGTTACCATGGAATGTTCATGGAGGTTTATTGCTAGGTGCGATAACAATACATCCAAATTCTTTTTTCTTGTTTCTAGTTATAGCTCCTTGACTCTGTAATTGACTGCCCATTTGCAATATCAACTCTTCAATGGATATATTTTTCTACTTAATCTGTAAAATATTAAATCTTAGGGGGTAATAAAGTTTATAAGCTTGATTCCCTTGATTGTTGGGGCTTCTCAATGGGTTAGCGGTATTGTTTCCCCATTGCAGATTTGCAACATTTGAATTATTATTGCTCCAACTAAAATTTGAATGATTCATCCATCAAGGATTCTAATAATTGGCATAAGGGTTATTAGAACATTTGTTTATTATTTTTAAAGTCTCATAAGAAGATTGAGATTCTATCATTTGTACTAATGAGTTTTCCTAAAGCACACATGCTATTTAGAAATAATTCATTCCACATTGATCTATCTTCTTTGATATAGCAGCTATTTGGGAAGCTAACATAGATATTGCATCATAATCATTAATACTAGCTACTCTTTTTTTATTCACTCTTTCATAGGGCCATTAAAAGTTATTTGTTGCCATCTCTTAAATAAATGAAAATGCTTCATCGAATGATTTTGACATTAATGATCCATCAACAGTAGTGTAAATTATCAATCTAAGAGATCCAACCAACCCATTATAAAAAGTTTGAATTATTAACTAGTCTGGCAATGCATGGTATGGACACGTTCTAAGGAGATCTTTAAATCTTTCTAACGCTTCATAAATTGATTCTCGTTAAAACTGAATAAAGGTTGTGATATAATTTTTAAGCTTAGCAGTTTTTGAAGGTGATAAATGTTTATATAAGAATTTTTGTTATAAATATCCCCATGTTCTGATTGACCATATGCTAATGAGTTTAACTAGATCTTAGCATTATTCCTTAGTGAGAAAGGAAGAAGTATAAGCCTGACAGCATCATTCGACACTGCATCAAATTAAATGTAGCACACAATTCTAGAAAAGTAGTAAGGTGTAAATTAGGATCTTCAGTTTGTGTTCCTTGAAACTGATTATTTTGTACCATTTAAATAATAAAAGGTTTAAGCTCAAATGAATTGGTAACTACAAAAGGATTTTGTATACTCAAATGAATTTCATCTATTATAGGATTAGAATAATCTCCAAAGGTCTCTGATGATGTTCATTTTCATTTCTAGCATTGTTTAAATTAAAAAATATTTTGATAAATTGATCTTTTTCTTTTTATTTTTTTCAAATTTTTCTAACAGTTCTCTCTAATTCAGAATTGTAAGGTACTAACTTTCATATTTTGCTTGCACTACGTGCAAAAAAATAAAGAAAGTAATTAAAAACAAGCAAACACACTTAAATAAGAAAATGTTCAAGACCAAACTACAAACTCTCTTTTTCTTTTTTTCTTTTTCTAATATATTTATAAGATAGAATAAAATTCTTACTAATACTACTTTTTGTTACATGCCGACAATTGCGCCAAAAAGATGATGCGGGGGCTAGATTTAGCATGTAAATTTTGCAAATATTTTTCAATATTACAAAAATACACACGACAGATGTATAATAAATACATAATATAATTCAAAAAAAGTACCTTTTATTAAACTAAAACTCATTTTGAACTGCCAAATTCCTGATTTAATTAATGCAAGTATACGTATCGCTCATGTAATAAAGGGCTCTATGGAGTCCTAGATATCGTTCCCACAGAGAAGTTGGAAGATCCTTGAAGTAAGTTATTAAAAATATTTTCTAATTTAAAAAATAATAATAAAATTAAAATGTGAACTTTAAATATTAACTACAAAGGAAAATGCTATATAAAATACAGTTGAAAAACAAAGTTAACTAACTAAGAACCAACCTTCAAAAGTAAAATGACAAAAAATGAACAAAATTTTTGTTTTGATGGAATGTTAAAATTTAAGAAAGTATTCTTCCATTTTACAATGATTGTATGGATTGTGAATAAGTTAAAATTATTTGATAATATATATAAAAAATGTTTTGTGCAAATAGGAATAATCCTATTCTTTACCATTTTCCGAGTGATATAAATAACATTGACTAATCTAGTGTTTTGTCCCTAATTTTGTGGTTAGGCTGGGAGGATACCAGTTGCCAATCCAGAGCTCCAACTGCTCCCTCTCTTGAGGGCTAACAATCTCGCATTAGTTTCCAATCAACTCGACCGAATTTGGGATTTTAATCTGCCACCTTAAAATCTCAAATTCTGCATCCAACAAAGTGTATTTCCCTATTTATTTGCACTCAATTCCATGGATGACACACTCTCCCATGAAATCAAATGTGATTCTCCCTATGTTGTAGAATAAAATACGTATCTCAAAAATTATTAACATTTCAATTGGCTAGATCAAGAAGTAAATGAAGATCGAAGTTCCTGTTGTCAAAACTTATTGAAATTTAAAACTGTAGAAAATCAAATCAATTCTTCAAAAAATCATATCTCAAAGTAGAGAGAAGGATAAAAGGACTACTCAGAATTCATAAGAAGGATACGACAAAACACAAATTTCATCTATAAGAACAAGTTTACAAAATAAAAGAAATAAAAGACATAGCCTATCTCATAATCATTCTCAAGAAAATCCCTAGAAGTTCTCTCCAAGTCTTTCTCTCTTTACAATCCCTCTCTTAGAAGTGTAATGAAGGAGAAATCATCCACCTTTGCTCTCCTCTTACAACTCTAGAAGAAAATGTTCTCTTCTCTCCTTTTGCCTCTCATGCTAACTTTCACCCTCTCTCCATTTTTCTCATCTCTCACGCCAACTCTATGAAGCCTTCTCTTTATGTTGGGCTGCCTCCTTTGAAAAAGAATTCAAAATTTCCCCTCAAATGTTTCCTCTAAAAGTCAACTCCTTTTCCATTCAAAAGTTGTGTCATTTGATCCAAGAGACATATCCCTTCATAAAAGAACCTTCCAAAGTGTCTAGATGTATTGAATTACTTCAATAGGTGTGTAGAACAAGCGTCCCTTTAAAAATTTGCGCAAAATTTGTCTCGAACGTCCTTAATTTGCAAAAAGTCATCCCTAGGGCATCACTCGCCGATTTTGTGCATCATGCACCAGTTCTCTGTCAAACGACGCATCATGTGCCGATCATGCACCATAATCCCAGAATTCACTGTTTTGGTTCTAAATTTTGTCCTTTTTTGCCATTATTGTTCCAAATGCCTAAAAATAATATACCTTCATCAATATTATGAAAATGCCCTTACTTAAAGTGCAATATCACCAAAAATAAGCATAAAATAAGTGCTTAAAGTAGTATATTATTTTAGTGTGTCAGGCAACTCAATTTCCTAAAATACCAAACTTAGCCTTTTGCGTCCCAAATCTACCCACCTTACTAAAATACCACCAAATTAGCCAAAATTACCAGACAAAACCTAGGTGGCCAAAACTTTCCTAAAACTCTAAAAATCAATTAAAATGCCCCTAAAGTTAGTTTGGACCCTTCAATTGAACCCAATTTGATCAATTTGACCAACTTTGGCCAAAAGTCTCAAACTGCCCTTAAAGGCTCAATTTCTCTAAATTCACCCTAAATGTCCACCAATTTAATCCCAAAATTCTCCAATTTCAATTCTAAAATCAAATTCATCATGTTCATACTCAACTCAAACCAAATCCAAGTCCAATTTACCCACATTTGAGTCCAATTTCAACCCAAATCAAAAAGCCCTAATTTGGCCTAAAACCAAAATCCCACTCAGTTTAACCCCTAAATCTTTCCAATTTACAAAATTATCCATCATAAACTCTTTGAAACATCTCCACTCAATAAAATGAACCTTCAATTGACATTGTTCAAGCTTCAATTTCACTCACCCCTAATTTTACCCAAATTTTGCCACGTCCCCAAGTTGAATGAACAAACCCCAAAATTGACACCCAATTAATTTTGAGAACTCTTCATGGCATTTGCCTAGATCATTTTGTACTCTCAATTTGGACTTAGCTCAAATCTAGCCCAACCTAAACCCAAATTTAACTCAATATCCCCAAATTGATCAAATGACCAAAATTTCTTCAAATTAAACTTTCAAACCAATTTAAAATCACTCCGAGTCTTTTAATAACTCCCTCATGACAATCATCCATAAAAAAATGATCAATAAATTGTGCTACATGTCATGGCTAGCCTAGCCCAAACCCAACTTCAAGACAATTCAACCCAAATTGAACCCATGCACCAAAATTGATTAAGTCATGCCTAAGTGACCAAATTAAAGACACCACAACCACCAAATGGAGCCTAATGACCAGACTAGAATCACTTAGCCCACCATAGAAGAGCTATGGACCAATGGTCCCTTGGTTGAAGGGATTTTACCCATTTTTAGCCTAAAGTTGAAACATCATCTCCATCAATCTTACCCTTGGGATTTAATCATAATTAAGCACCCCCTGACCTCCTTGAGCTAAGAGGTGACCATACTCTGGCCAGCCACCTCTTTAGCCGTAAAAAATATCCAGGCCAAGGGAGTCCCAAATGGCCAAAACCCAAAATTAAACCTCCCTAACTTGGCTTACTCCCATTGGCCATTAGAGCCTTTCTTCCCTCCACCTCAGCATGCTTTAACACCCAATTCTCAGCACTGAGCTCCACCAGGCAGCCATGGCTATAAATGGAGCTCTCTATAGATAAAGGAGAGAGTATTTGAAACATTGGGGAAACTTTGCCTAAATCTTGCTAGAGCTTATTCAAAGCTTCCTAAGTGTAATCCTCCTGCTATCATCCCCCCCCCCCCAATAACCACTCTATAGAGCTAATTT
>JXCR01133507.1:25412-36222 GCA_002079205.1 Phalaenopsis hybrid cultivar
TATATATATATATGCAATTTTCATGTGTTTGACATTGTTTCTTTTCTATTTGAGTTTTTTTGGATTTTTTTGGGCTTGTGAGGTCCATGATGAGACTTTTGTTCTTGTGGGTTCTTCTGCATGGCATGTTGGTCACTATTGGTTAGTGTTACATGTAAAATCCTAATGAAGACAATCAAGTTCCTCTTTACTTTTCGGTGCACCGGTTTATAAGGTTCTTTAGGATAGCCTTTTTTTTGTGATATGCACGTGTGACTCACAGAAGGTTGGTTAAAGACAACTAAGAATTTATTTTTTTACAAGGTCTACTGTCTTCTCGTAGTGACAGATTCGTTAGTTGGTTCTCTGAAACCTCACGCCTGCAAAAAATGTAATCTTTAGCAATTTCAACTTATATTATGACTAATGGATTGTCTTTTTAATCATTCAAAAAAGATGAGCTTCAAGATTTCTGGGACCTCTCGACGAGTGTTTTGCCATTGCGGACTATAACCTTCCCTACTGATGTCAAGTCGGGCACATAGCTACGAAAGAAAGTTCTATAGGCGTCCGCGGTAGGCAAACAGTCTGGAAAAGTGTGACTTCTTCCGGTGGACAGACAGTCCGGTAGATTCCATTGCCGATAGTGATTGGGGTTCGATGAAATCCTTGGAGGATGACGTAGCTCGGGACATACGCCGTTTTGATTTTAAAATTAATATTTTCATTTTTTATATGTATTTTTTATATTTTTTTTTCTTTTTTTAGTACACTTGATGCTCACTGTTATGTGAGGTATATATCTTAATTTTTCTACTATTCTAAAGTAATTTTTTTGCTTATTAAGTATCAAATAAATTGCTATGATGGTTTTTTTTACAAATAATATTAGTACATAGGGGCATAATGATCATTAATCCACAATGAGCTTCAAATCAGCTGTTTTCCAACAATACAAACCAAACAACCAACAACTTATTCGGATCTGCTGCTGATCAATAACTTATCTGGATCGGTTGTTTATCAACAGATTGTCAACAAGCTGCAGCTATCCCAAATAGACCCTTAGTATAAAAACAAACTTCAATTATCATTACAGAATTTACTGCAAATATGATAATGTGTTAAAACTTCACATATACTACATTTACAAAAAAAACCATCCTTTATCTCATCAAGGGCAATGTGCAATGCAATTTCATCTTTTTATTTCAAATAAATACAAATGACTTTTCAAATTTGAACCAATTTTTCTCTTAAACATGTTCATAAATTGCAAATCTTTATTTACATATTGAATAAATAACTCTGCTTTAGTTCTTGCAATGATGAAGCCAGATCAACATCATTTTCTGGAGCAAATACAGGATTGAAAAGAAAGTGAGTATGGTTAATTCCCACATTGCAAGAAATAAAGTACATAACAAATATGTTTGCATGCAAATTAAACGGTTTAGTCTTATTTATTTATCTTAAAAGAGTCTTTGAAACAAACAATTAAGTAAGACTATAATTGATCCTTGGACCTACAATATAAAGAAAGTAGCATCTTAATATCTAATCTTATGTCATAGATGTATACCAATATAAATTTTTTTGTATGCATCTAAATCAATATCTCGGTATATCTGGAAATGCAACACAGATTTTCTACTAAAGAATGTATAAGATTATTGTTTTTTGTGACATTAAATTGTTTAGAGTGCATTACTTGACTTATTAAGTTTTGTGTCATTTATATACTTGTAAATTAGTGTAGATTTTAGCATATCCGTCTAACAAACTTCTCATACAACACGCACCCTCCAAAACTAAACATATCCACGCTATCGGATTGGGCTTGGACTTGTAAGACTGAAAAGGTTGATTGAATGTCGGCCAACTCCACCAAAAGAGTCATCAACTCCATCGAGTGCTTCAGCCTCAAGGCTGCTAGCTCCTTGTGAAGCGCTCAAACCTCTGCATTTGGTTGCAAGCGGTCGGTTACCATTTTAAGGCCTTCTTGTGTGTCGGTCAACCTGGTCAGTGCCCGGACCGAGGTCCCCTTAGCTGGATCAGAAGCAGGAACTCATCGACACTTGGTAGAAGTGAGTCAACGCTTAGGATCACATCACTTGCATCAGCGAATGAGCATCAATAAAAAAGAAAAAAGTTAAAATCACATTAGATGATCATCATATACCCAAGAATTGATATAATTCATAACACTTGAACGAGGGACAACTCAGCAGGAATTGGTCCGCAATCGCTTGACCAAAGTCCAATTAAAGAATAACAGGTCTTTGATCTTGCGGAGTACCTATCATTTCATCTCCAAGGACAAGTTTTAGAACCGAAAATCTCTTGTCAGGGGTCAGCGAGGCTTCGTTCATTCCTTAGGCAGGCTGTACAGCTGATTGAGTGATGGCCGCATCAGATGCAGGGGCCAACCCACCAAAAAGTTGGCCTTCTTTCCTCTATTGGACAATGGTTAGCGAGTCTAACGAGGCAACTTCATCTCCAGGGTCTTTTACTCACTTCTTTTTGTTAGTGATTTGCTTAACTCGGCTAACACCTTCGGGTCAATCTTCTTTGGTTGGCATTTTTATTATCTCGGGTTTCTGTGCACTCTTAGGTTAGCTCCCTTCGTTTGACTTCTTTTTTCTGGTCTTCTCACTCTCAGGATGGTTGTCTTCCTCCGATCACTTCTTCCTCTCAAGCTCCTTGTCCCGGTGGGCACATGACGCAGATTCACTATAGGGTTTTGCCATTATTTCCTTGGTAATACAGTCAATGATGTCTTCTTGCCACTTTCCAAGGAGATCCTTGAAAAACTATTCGACCGAGCAACACGCTCTCAACTGATGAGGATAATGAAAGTGCCAATTGTGCCTTATTTATAAAAGATCACGGGTGCAAAAATTTAGAGAGTTCAATTATTAAAATGGTGAATAAGAAAATATATGCATTATTTTTTTAAACTATATTTTTTATTTTATCGCAACATGACTTTCAAGAAGTAAAATAATCGAGAAACTAAAAATGTGCGTCAGAAATGCATTAGAATGAATCTCGAGGAAATTCAATGGACTACAAGATAAAAGTACGGTCAAGCACGGCTCATCAGAAGGAGTAAGAAGCACGTCAACAGAAGACCAAAGTAAATTGTTGACTAGTTAAAGCTCCCTCAAAACAGAAGTCGAGCCGGCCGAATGAATGTCGACTGATTCAAAGATCGAGTCTAAGGGAAGGAACTAATCCAACTCTCATCCAATATCACCAGACGCCCCACAGAAGTTTCCAAGGCTCTTTAGAAGGCCCAAGGATCTCATCATTGAACATTCATCGAACCTTCTAGACAGATCTCTTATTAAAAGGGACAGACTACCTATGGTGATTCACTTTCTGCCTGACAACCCAGTTCTACCCTAACAACATGAGTTTCTCATCCAAGGCTCAATAGTTGACGGTCAGATTGAGACAACCGACCGAGCATATCGAATGAATTTAGGACAATAGAAGAACTGCCAAAACCGACTGATCTTTCCAACTTGATAGAGCTGGTCAAATTTACCTGACCGGTCCAAAGATTACAGGTCCACGACTACTGAACGATAGGCTATCAGAACGATAGGCTCCTTTATTTTCCATATGCCTAAAATATTATGTAACGCCCTCATACAAATTGGGGCAACCATGTACTTTTTCACTTTATACCCCTTACATATAAATAGGGGGGTCATTTTTAGTGCAAGGAGTTAATCAATGACCTTTAAAGAACCAAATTCTTATCGTTCTCTTTCTCTATATCTCTCTATAACTCTTCTTTTAAGCTCTATTCCTTAATTGTTATTCGCATGATATATTCAGATTCAACACCGTCTAATATCGTAAATTCCATTAATTCTAAGCTCAAGCTTTTAAGGTTTTTTTACTTTTATTTTTATTTTATTTTTTAATTTTTATTTCATTGTTTTTATTGGCTTGAGGTGATTCATAGGCAACTTGACATTTGGCATCGACACAAGGGAGCCATATGTGTAGGCCATAGAGGGAGCAAACCAGTGGCAGCGCCCATTCCGTAAATTTAATTTCTCTCCTGAAACAAACTCAAATTCACTTAAATTTGGGTTTGTAGGAAATATTTCGATGCCATTTTCAATGCTAAACTTATAAAATAAGAATTTATTTTTTCACCCTTCACATACTTTTTAGAAGCATTTAAATATGTTATGTCGAAATTGAATGAATCAACCTAAGAAGCTAATTATTCCAGTTATAATTTTATTGAAATCAGAAATTGTTTACTCTGAAATAAAATTTTTTGAAATATATATATATATATATANTATGAGCACGGACATGGCACAAATTGTCTATTTTTTTCTTCTAATTTGCTTATTTTTTCGATTCTTTTAAAAAATGTGGGTGCTACATGATTGGCAGAGGCTGGAAATTAACAGCATTTGCTGAATCAGCTTTCTACTTGCTGTTCACCTCTTAAATAAAGTCTTTTTTTTTTTTCTAGGATGTGGGGATGAGTGGCCTTTATGCAATTAGATTAAATTAGGGGTATTTACATACATGCCTCCCAAAATCATGTATTTTACCTATTTAACACCTAAAATTTAAATATAACGAATATACCACTCTAAACTTACATGAGCAACAGGTTAGCACTTCGTGAACATGAAGAAGTGATTGAGATAACTTGAACATTCTTGCATTATCTTCTGTCCATCTGCATTCCCAGAAGACATGGCAAAATACACCTCAGAATTTAAAAACAGGAAATGTAAAAATGATCAGTGTACTACAAGAAGAGCCATTTATGCAACAAACTTTTCAATCAAGACTTGCATATATAGGTCTTGCATATATAGAAGGGCAACGAACTTTTCAATCAAGAATTGCATGTATAGAAGGTTTCTATAAGTTATATGTATTCGCAACCGCTGGTTTATTCAATGGTTAGTAGGATCTTTGAAAGTATAGAAAATTGTGAGATGTCTCTCTCTTATGGATGAAGATTGTACTTACTTGCTGTGGGCTGAGATAGATNATTTAGTCGGCCGAGTATCCGGTTGGCAAGGTGTGGTCGATCGGGATAGCCGATAGACTAGACTGGGGTAGCTCTTGTAGGTGTTGGCGACAGTTCCGACGACGACATCTTTGGCGGTGGCAGCTTCGTTGGCTCATCGTGGAGGCCTACTTTTAGGCTTTACAATCTCTCTCTCTCTCTCTCTCTCTCTCTCTCTATATATATATATATATATATATANAGTAGGATCTTTGAAAGTATAGAAAATTGTGAGATGTCTCTCTCTTATGGATGAAGATTGTACTTACTTGCTGTGGGCTGAGATAGATGCAGATTAGTGATTTTCATCACAATTGAATTATGATTGTGTGCTCTTCATTGTTATAAATTCATGCGTGTTCTTTCTTTAGAAGAAGGTTAGACAGTCTCACTTGTGTGGGTATGTGTTCTTCATTCATTGTTATAAAATTAATCTTCTATATTTTTTTTATTCATTTTATCTTTGCATGTATGAATACTTACAAGCACATCATGTGCAAACGATTAACTTTGAAATTTATCTCCTCTCGATTGCTCTAAACAAACACTTCAACATGGAAAATTTATGTTGTTGAACAAGAGTTTTAGCTGCTTTTTTGATATAGTGGGACATGATTTAGGCCCCGTTTGGGGCAGCTTATAACCGCGGCTTGCGTTTTCAAAATGCCGCCATCGCGTTTGTTTCGTGTGTTCGGGAAGCTTAACGAAAAATAACGTTCAACTTTGTCTAATAAACATGGCTATGAGATTGACCCTGCGGCTCGCATCTTCAATCCATGTCGAGGGATTTTTTTTCCTCCCGTGCCCTTCTGTCTGTCTTCTCCCTCGCTTGACCACTGTTGCCCTAGGCCTCTTCTCCCTCACCTCTCCCTCGGTTGCTCCTATCGACGGATCCCGGGAGAACCTTTCTCCATCCTCTCTTTTCCGAGATATCTATGTTAGTTTGTCTCTTGTATCATTCTCTATCCTTCTGTCTATCTCCTCCCTTGCTCATCCAGTGTCCCGATGGATTGCTTGTTAGTGAGTTGGCTCACTTCTGGCTGGAACGTCTCTAATGCAATGTTTTTCTATATGCATTTTACAGGTTTTTTGGTTGCAATGGTTATCTCTATGCGGTTTTCTGATTTTATGGATTTCTTTGGGATTTTTTACGTTTTTTAGATAAATTTGAAGTAAATTGGGTGCATGAGGCTTTGTGCGGTTCTCCTTTTCGAATGGTTGTTTAAGGTTGCTCCGTTGCACTGGTTGATTTGATTGGAGGGTGTGCTAGAGGTTGTGGGCGATGTCCTTGTTGGTGGCTTTGGGTGTGTGTTGTGCATCGGTTTGGGTCTATGGGTTGGTGGTGGCATGTGAGAGTGTATGTGTGTGATGTGCTTGTTGGTGGCATATGAGTGTGTGTGAGTATATGAGTGTTGGTGGTCGTGGGTGATGTGGTTGTTCGTGGCATGTGGAGGTTGTGTTGGTGGGTGTGGGTGATGTGCTTCTTGGTGGCATGTGAAGGTTTGTTGTGCACGGGCTTAGTTCTGTGGTTTGTGGGATGTGAGTTGTGTGTGTGTGCGCGCGCGCGCGTAATGTGCTTGTTGGTGGCATGTGACTGAGTGTAAGTGTGTGTGTATCGGTGGCTGTGAAGGTTGTGTTGGTGACTTTGGGTGATGTGCTTATTGGCGGCATGTGGAGGTTGTGTTAGTTGGTGTGAGTGATGTGCCTGTTGGTGCATATGGAGGCTGTGTTGGTGGGTGTGGGTGATGTGCTTCTTGGTGGGTTTGATTGTGTTGGGCATGGGCTTGGTTTTGTGCTTTGGTGGTGGCATGTGTGTATGTGTTTGTGTGATGTGCTTGTTGGTGGCATGTTAGTGTGTGTGAGTGAGTGTGTGTGTGTGTGTGTGTGTGTGTGTGTGTGTGTGTGTGTGTGTGTGTGTTGGTGGCTCTGGAGGCTGCGTTGGTGGTCGTGGATGATGTGTTTGTTGGTGGCATGTGGAGGTTGTGTTGGTGGGTGTGGGTGATGTATCTGTTAGTGTTTGTGGAGGCTGTGTTGGTGGGTGTGGGTGATGTGCTTCTTGGTGGCTTTGGTTGTGTTGTGCATGGGATTAGGCTTGTGGGTTGGTGGTGGCATGTGACTGTGTGTGTGTGATGTGCTTGTTGGCGGCATGTGAGATGTTGGTGTTCGTGGGTGATGTGCTTTCTTGTGGCATGTGGAGGCTGTGTTGGTGGGTGTGAGTAATGTGCCTGTTAGTTCTTGTGTTGGTGGGTGTGGGTGATGTGCTTCTTGGTGGCATGTGGAGGCTTGTTGTGCTGGACTTGGGTCTGTGGGCTGGTGGTGGCATGTGAGTGTGTGTGTGTGTTGGTGGCTTTAGAGATTGTGGTGGTGGGCGCGGGTGATGTGCTTTTTGGTGGCATGTGGAAGCTGTGTTGGTGGGTGTGGGTGATGTGTCTGTTGATGGCTTTGGAGGCTGTGTTGGTGGGCGTGGGTGATGTGCTTCTTGGTGGCATGTGAAGGCTTATTGTGCTGGGCTTTGGTGAGTTGTGGTTGTGATGGAGCTGTGATGTGGGGTAGGTTGTAGCTGTGATGGGGGGTGGTTTCTTCCTGGTTGGTGGCTGTCTTGGGATTGGGTTGTGGCTGTGATGGGGGGTGGCTTCTGCCTGGTTGGTGGTTGACTTGGGACTAGACTATGGCTGTGTGGGGGTTGTGATGGAGCCATAATCGGGGTGGTTTGTGCCTAGTTGGTGGATGTCTTGGGATTGGGTTGTGGTTGTATGGGGGTTGTGATGGAGTTGTGATGGGGGTGGATGATTTATGATGGGGGTGGGTTGTGGCTATGATGGGGGGTGGTTTCTGCCTAGTTGGTAACTGTCTTGGGACTGGGTTGTGACTGAGTGGCGGTCGTGATAGAGCTGTGATGGGGGTGGGTTGTGCTTGGTTGGTGGCTATCTTGAGACTGGTTTGTGGCTAAAATCAAGTATGTATGGTGAAAAAAATCATGAAGGTGTTGAGGTTTTCATTATTTCTATATCAACATCATCATCAACAACACATTTTGGATTGAATTTTTGAACAGATTTTCATTTTTGTGTTTTCTTGTTTTGGTTTTTATGGTTTTTTGAGTTTATGGGTTTGTTTTTGTTTGAGCTTTCTTTTTTATCATGTTTATTATTTCACTGGCTACATCAGTTTTTTTCTTGTTTCATTTCTTTTATTGGTAACATAATAGTTAAAACCTAAAAAGTGGCTTCATCAGCAATGTCAAATAGGGAAGTCACAGTCATATTTTGCAACCTCTGTATTAAGTCGATCAAGCTTGGAAATAAACTCATCACCTACTTTAACAAAGAAGGGTGGCAGCATATTACGAAGAAGTTCGACGAAATGATAGGAAGGGACTGCGATAGGTTAAAATTTAATAACAGGTGAGATCAGTTGAAGAAAGACTGGAAGTTATGGAAGAAACTGAAACGGGGATCCACGGGCTTGGGTTGGGATCCTATCAAGCGGACCATTGATGTTTTAGAGGATTGGTGGACTGAGAAGTTGGAGGTAATAAGTAAACCTCTAAATATTGGTTCTTCCATTCATTTGTTTTAACTGATATACTTTCGTGTTCGTTGCAGGCAGTTCCAACTGCCAAAAATTTCAAGGTAAGTGGCATTGAGCTGGACCTGGAGGAGAAATTGGACCTTATGTTTAGTGGAGTTCTTGCGAATGACATGTATGTGTTCACCCCAAGTGAGCATGGATTTGTAAGTATACCAGATGACTTGGAGGTCGAGTAGGTAGGTGGGTCAGGTGAAGGCCCCAACCCAAACCAGCTGAAATCCACATGTTAGTCAAAGCAACCTAGGTGGAGAAAAGGAAATCAGAAGGAGTCGCTTCGATCATAAGCTCAATAAATAAACTAATAGAAGTATGTGGAGCTCAACCTAGTCCTTTAAATGACACCACCATATACAACTTTCTTCGAGTTCTGGATACATATCCTGAAGTTAGGGCGGATACGTTGTTCCATCTAAACTCCTTGAAGTTAGTGGAGGACTTGAACCACAGACAGATATTCATGAAGATGTCCCCCGAACTTCGTATCCAATATTTACGTTTTTTTATGAACGATTGATTTCATGGCGTTATTGTTTGTTGGCTTGGTTTTTTTTCAATTGATTCCTTTATGATTATTTGATTTAGATGTTTTCTCTTTTTTACACGAACAATCAATATGTTGCTGTGTAGTTATTTTTATTTCATAATAATTAACCTTCAGTTTTTAGATATTCTTTTAAATGTTGTTTGATTCATTATTATTACCTTACATAACATTTTTCTATGATGGATTGGCAACGACTATGCTGTATAAGAATAATTACGGAGGCTATGATTATCTTCTACGAATAATATAACTTCTTCATCGATCGAACTCTACTCTTGACATCAACCTATATTGATAATAAATGAGTCGATGAGCTATTACAAGGCACCCCACACGGTTCAGTAACATGTTTTGTATGATAAACATCATATTTTTTAATGTATTTGGTGAACTACATAGCCATCATGGACTCCACGGCTTTTTAAGAATGATAACAAGCGAGGTTTTAGCAATAACTCTCTACATTTTATCACAAAATGAATCAATGAGATGAGCGATTAAGCGATTCCAACATTCATCAGAGGCAATAAGCAGATATTTCTCAATGGATTTGAAAGCTCTTATTAGTTTGCCGACAAAGATAATTAAACCAGATGATCCAATATTCGAGATGACTCAAGCAAAAATTGCAAATGACTCGCGTTATATATCATTCTTTAAAGTAATTCTTTTTAACACATTACATTCAGACAACAAATTGAGTTGATTGGCAATCACGACTTTAACTGATCTGATAGGATTGTGTTCAAGTGATTGATGGAACCCACATAGATGTGTGAGTATCCAACAATGAAAATGTCGCATACATTGGACGATGTGGATCACCCACACAAAATGTGACGGTCGCATGTGAATTTAACATATGTTTTACCTTTATGATGGCTGGTTGGGAAGGTAGTGCTCATGAAAGCCGTATTTTTGCTTATGCGATAAGAAATCAAAGACAGGACTTCCCTCACCTACCTTCAAGTTTGTTAAGTTATATAACACATTCATTTGTTTCAGGAGTTTATTACTAATTATGGTTTTATGTTAGGTAAATATTACTTGATCGATGCTGGATATCCCTTACAAAGGGGGCATCTGAAGTCGTCTCTAGATATAAAATATCACATTCCAGATTTTGGGAGATCCAGCGGTGGTTCTCGTGGCAGGAAGGAAATCTTTAATAAAAGGCACTCCTTACGCTGCGTAATTGAAAGAACGTTTGGAGTGTGGAAGAAGTCATGGGCATATTTAGTGATATATCGACTTACTCATTTCCCAAACAAGTGCAGATTGTAGTGGTTATGATGGCGCTCCACAACCACATTCGACGCCATCATTCTAGGTCGGATGTAGACTTCACCCTGGCTGACGATGATCACATGTAGATCCAGCCAGAAACATTTGAATTTCATGTAGGATAATCTATACCACAGGCATAAGTGGAATCACAATATACTTACACCCAAGATGGCGAAGGGACCGCGGAAATGGCTGAATTGAGAGAGCGGATAACGGACGCAATTGATCGATTTTGGCTGAATGTCTCTTGTTTAATTTATATACTCTATGTTTATTTTATGTCACTTGTATTATGAATATATATATATATATATATATATATATATATATATATATATATATATATATAT
>JXCR01133509.1:8980-34042 GCA_002079205.1 Phalaenopsis hybrid cultivar
AAAAAAAAAAAAAAAAGAACAGTGTTCGAATATTGTACGACGTCTAGTAAAAATAATTATTTTTTAAATTTAATAATAGTAATATAATAATTCATATGTTTGAGTCCTATGAAATGAATAAATTAAATTTGAGCCTAAGTCAAAACCACTTTAATTCAATCAAAGTTTGAATAGAGCCGAACATTAATAGGCTATTCACGAGCCATTTGGACACGACGAATCAGAACACAAGACTAGCCATTTGAACACGTATTCAATGATATTCGAATTATAAGCACATGAGGGATGATCAGGCCTCGTATAATAGCCTTCGAACATTCTTTATATTTTTATATATATATGAAGACATAATTATTCTATTTCAACCTTTAATTTTGACCACAAACTCAGCATATTAATCATGACCACACAATAAAAAAACTAGTTCAANCCATTTGAACACCTATTCAATGATACTCGAATTATAGGCACATGAGGGATCATTAGGCCTCGTATAATAGCCTTCGAATATTCTTTATATATTTATATATATATGAAGAAATAATTATTGTATTTCAACCTTTAATTTTGACCACAAACTCAGCATATTAATCATGACCACACAATAAAAAAACTAGTTCAATCTTTATTCAAATCTATGTTAAGTAAAAGAGCACAAGAAATGGGAATAAAAAAGTGTGATTTATCATGAAATGATTGATTTTGAAGTACTGAAAACTACTGTCTCCTGTGGATTATACATCATCNACTAGTTCAATCTCTATTCAAATCTATGTTAAGTAAAAGAGCACAAGAAATGGGAATAAAATAGTGTGATTTATCATGAAATGATTGATTTTGAAGTACTGAAAACTACTGTCTCCTGTGGATTATACATCATCCGACAACACAAACATTTGAAAACACGTCTATGAACTTTTATTCCAACTCATGCCGGCAAGTTTTTGCTTTTTTTTTTTTCTTACAAATAATTAATAACACGTCCAGACTCCGGACGTAGAGATCACGCAACGTGAAGGTGATAAAAAGAAAATATTTTTGTACAGGGGAATTTTCCTCCCGTGTTATTCTGCATTATTCAAGTGTTATTATGGTGGTATTCATGTGTTATTGTATTTTGGGAATATTCCCGGTGTTATAATAACGTAATAACACATCAATATCATCAAAATAACGCCTCAATAGCGTGGAATAACACAAGAGAAATATTATCCTATGTTACCAGGTCAGATCACTGGAAAGCGCATGCGTTTCATTGAAGCCACGTGTCCGCATATAAGTAAACTTCGAACGCATCTCTACGTTAGAAGTCTCGATAGAATAATTTTCCCAAAATATGTGTGTGTTATCACACAATTCTTATGTGTGTATATATATATATATATATATATATATANTTTTTTTTTTCTTACAAATAATTAATAACAAACGAACCAACAAAAAATGAAACAAATATTACGTCCAGACTCCGGACGTAGAGATCACGCAACGTAAAGGTGATAAAAAGAAAATATTTTAGTACAGAGGAATTTTCCCCCCGTGTTATTCTGCATTATTCAAGTGTTATTGTGGTGATATTCATGTGTTATTGTATTTTGAGAATATTCCCGGTGTTATAATAATGTAATAACACATCAATATCATTACATTAACAAATGAATAACGCGGAAAAACACAAGATAAATATTATCATATCTTATCAAGTCAGATCACTGGAAAGCGCACGTGTTTCCCTGAAGCCACGTGTCCGCATATAAGTAAACTTCGAACACATGTCTACGTTAGAAGTCTCGATAGAATAATTTTCCAAAAATATGTGTGTGTGTGTTATCACACAATTCTTATGTATATATATATATCTAATCTTTAAATATTATATTTATATGGATGTAGCTCAAATCTTTAATGTTAGGACAAAAATATCACCATTAATATCTTTTTGAAAATGAAATACACATTCTCATGCATGCATGCATGCATGAAAACATGATGTTATAACTGTGAAACTCAAGCTTTGAGTTTGGGACATATAAATACTTGAAACTTGTGTGGAATGTATGTAAATTCCTCAAAAGTTAATAACAAATAAATCAAATACAAATACATTCATTTTTATCATAGAGTACTATCTGTTTTATCAACGACCCACAATTAAGAGTGAGCTTATGTTCATAATGGATGATTGACAACACATTATATTTAATCAATGTCTATAACTTAGTCCGATATTCCATGACATATGTCATAACATTTCAAGTGAGAACTACATTTATGCTTTACTTATGGAGTCATAATGGTATATTTTGATCCTTATATTATTTTAATTTTGTTTTCATTTAAGATTAATGGTGGGGATCAAATCTTCCCGCGATAAAAAATTGNCGAGCTTATGTTCATAATGGATGATTGACAACACATTATATTTAATGAATGTCTATAACTTAGTCCGATATTCCATGACATATGTCATAACGTTTCAAGTGAGAACTATATTTAAGCTTTACTTATGGAGTCATAATGGTCTTATATTATTTTAATTTTGTTTTCATTTAAGATTAATGGTGGGGATCAAATCTTCCCGCGATAAAAAATTGATCAGACTAGCTTTTAACCATGGGTCAACATTCTTGACTTTCTTAGATTCAAGTGAGCCAGGTCTTTTGAGATGATATGGTGGCAGGGTAATAACAGTAAACTGTGTCTATCACTCGCCTATTTTCTTATCATTGATCTAATGATATCATGTATCTGCTAAATTTATGCTGACTACATTGGAGGTCACAAAATAAAATTGTGATGAGTGACAGATTGAAAGTGATTTTGAGAAGGTTCGAATGAATGAGAATCTATAAGTTTGAATGTTGACGCAGGGGTGGGGGGAATTAGTGTTTTTTTCCTTTTAAGCGGGACGATAATATTTCACTACTAAGACGAAAATACAAAATTAGAGAATCATTAGTTCCAAATAAAAAAGATAAAAGAGAAAAAAAATATATCATTGAAATTATCTTAAAATATAATTAAACCTCTAAAACAAAAATTAATATAGTTTAATAATAACCACNAAGATTGAAAGTGATTTTGAGAAGGTTCGAATGAATGAGAATCTGTACGTTCGAATGTTGACGCAGGGGTGGGGGGAATTAGTGTTTTTTTCCTTTTAAGCGGGACGATAATATTTCACTACTAAGACGAAAATACAAAATTAGAGAATCATTAGTTCCAAATAAGAAAGATAAAAGAGAAAAAAAATATCATTGAAATTATCTTAAAATATAATTAAACATCTTAAAAAAATTAATATAGTTTAATAATAATCAGTCTACCACCATTGAGAATCACTACTTTCTACAAAGCTTACAAAAGCTCTAGTGAAATGTAGACTTTGCTTAGTGTTATTTCTTGATTCAAGTTTACTATTTAGAGAATAGCTTCTTAAGGTGGGCTCAAATCCTTGGAGATATCATTTTCAATTCAAATATGCTTATTGATAAAATTTTGATTTTCTAGTATTCTTGAGGGACATAGTGAAAGTGGATTATTTCTGTAAGATGAAGGTTCAATGATAAGGCTTTATTGTGAGCTAGATTGAGGTGGTGAGAAAGTGGGGAGAACAATCTCCAATAAGAGATTTCATCATATAGTTTGTTTTCCAATTTGATTTTGAGCACTAAGAATTTTATAAGCTAGAGTAGTTAATGGGAGAGATGAATTTGGACAAATATTATTATTATGATTACCGTAGCAGTCACGACCTTGCCCGTGGCTTGGAATCAACCAAGGCAGGAACGGAAGCTCGGACGGTGAGGAATAAAATTTTGATGTATATTTTCTATAGCTAGCTATTAACAAAATGAAAGAGCTACTAATTAAATGAGTTAAAACGGCATATTTAAATTTACCTCGTTGTTGGTTGTCTTTATCTTTTATACACATTTTCTTGTCTATTATTCATCTTTTAATCACTTAATTAACCTGAAAAGTTAGTTTAAGAGAAGGGTGAGCTAAGCAAGTCAGTTAATACTCATACTCCTTAACTATAGTAATGCAATGAAAAAATGAAATAATATGCATGTCAGTTAAGCTTTTAATAAATTTGTATAAATATTTGACATATTATTCAATGAATCATACTATATCAATAACATACCAATATCATTCGANGACCCATTTTGAGCCGAACACGAGCAAACAAACTGTTGGTCGTGTTCGACTCGTTTACATTTCGAGCTTAAAAATTTGTTCGTGTTCGACTTGTTAGGCTTAACGAACGAGCTGAACACAAGCTGTTTAACGAGCCGAACACGAGCTGTCACGAACAACGAGCCAAATTGACAGCCCTACAGAGAATCACTACTTTCTACAAAGCTAACAAAAGCTCTAGTGAAATGTAGACTTTTCTTAGTGTTATTTCTTGATTCAAGTTTACTATTTAGAGAATAGCTTCTTAAGGTGGGCTCAAATCCTTGGAGATATCATTTTCAAATCTAATATGCTTATCGATAAAATTTTGATTTTCTAGTATTCTTGAGGGACATAATGAAAGTGGATTATTTCTCTAAGATAAACGTTCAATGATAAGGCTTTATTGTGAGCTAGATGGAGGTGGTGAGAAAGTGGGGAGAACAATCTCCAATAAGAGATTTCATCATATAATTTTTTCCAATTTGATTTTGAGCACTAAGAATCTTATAAGCTAGAGTAGTTAATGGGAGAGATGAATTTGGATCAATATTATTATTATGATCACCGTAGCAGTCACGACCTTGCCCGTGGCTTGGAATCAACCGAGGCAGGAACGGAAGGTTGGACGGTGAGGAATGAAATTTTGATGTACATTTTTTATAACTAGCTATTAACAAAATGAAAGAGCTACTAATTAAATGAATTAAAGTGGCATGTTTAAATTTACCTCGTTGTTGGTTGTCTATATCTTTTATACACATTTTCTTGTCTATTATTCATCTTTTAATCACTTAATTAACCTAAAAAATTAGTTTAAGAGAAGGGTGAGCTAAGCAAGTCAGTTAAATACTCTTTAACTATAGTAATGCAATGAAAAAATAAAACAATATGCATGTCAGTTAAGCTTTTAGTAAATTTGTATAAATATTTGACATATTATTCAATGAATCATACTATATCAATAACATACCAATATCATTTGATATCGGTACAACTGCCACATGAGCAGAGTCAAAAAATTATGTCAATTAAAACACATGAATATCAATATATTTTTCCATATATGTGCATAGGTGTCTTAGTGTTCCCAACTAGTACCATCCATGGGTGACTCCTTCATAGCCAAGCATGTATATACAAACATACTATAAAAATATTAAATTTTTAATAATAAATATTTCACTATCAATTGCTTAACAGTCAATATTCTTGTACATGATTCAATGATAAATTAAGCACTACAGAACACATATCATTCATACAATATGAACAAAATTCATTAAAACCATAAATCATGGGCATGCAGTACTATAATAGTAACATTAAATGCATTTGATCGAGAGGAAACTAAATATTACTATAGTAAAAGAATATGAGCTCTCACTTTAATGATGGACGATTTGCTCGCTCTTAATTTTATCAATTTCTCGCCTATAAAATATAAAATATACAATTATCACTTTATTTAATTATGTTTTAATTTAATTATCAAGTATTTTTTATATCACATTATTTTAATTAGATTTCAACACTTTAAAATTTAAAATTTAATTAATTATTATTTTTATAAACTATTGGCTTCTCATTATCAAAGTATTTACTTTATGAAATGCCACAAAATTTTCTATTCAATATCTTACTATTATTATTATGATCATCATCATCATCCTCATCATCATCATCATCATCATCATTATTATTATTATTATTATTATTATTATTATTATTATTATTATTTAATNCGATATCAGTACAACTGTCACATGAGCAGAGTCAAAAAATTATGCCAATTAAGACACAGGATTATCAATATATTTTTTCATATATGTGCACGGGTGTCTTAATTTTCCCAACTAGTGTCATCCATGGGTGACTTCTTCATAGCTAAGCATGTATATACAAACATAATATAAAAATATTTAATTTATAATAATAAATATTTCACTATCAATTGCATAACATTCAATATTCTTGTACATGATTCAATGATAAATTAAGCACAACAAAACACATATCATCCATACAATATGAACAAAATTCATTAGAACCATAAATCATGGGCATGCAGTACTATAATAGTAACATTAAATGTATTTGATCGAGAAAAAACTAAATACTACTATAGTAAAAGAATATGAGCTCTCACTTTAATAATGGAAGATTTGCATGCTCTTAAATTTTATCAATTTCTCACCTATAAAATATAAAATATACAATTATCACTTTATTTAATTATGTTTTAATTTAATTATCAAGTATTTTTTATATCACATTATTTTAATTAGATTTCAACACTTTAAAATTTAAAATTTAAATAATTATTATTTTTATAAATTATTGGCTTCTCATTATCAAAGTATTTACTCTATGAAATCCCACAAAATTTTCTATTCAATATCTTACTATTATTATTATTATTATTATTATTATTATTATTATTATTATTATTATTATCATCGTCATCATCATCCTCATTATTATTATTATTATTATTATTATTATTATTATTATTATTTAATTTTAAAATAATTTAATAAATCGGACCTCTGTCGAGCCCTATACCGTATGAAGGCATCGCCTTTATCGTCTTTGCGAGATCTGATTCACCACAAAACCCGCTCTATCTCTCCCCTTTGCAAGCTTTTTCGTTTGTTTTACAGGCAAAGAGCTTCACTACAGATGCTACAATAGCTTCCTCGTCAACTTCCTCGATCGCGGCTCGATACCAATGCTAGTAGTACTCACCACAACCAGCGAAACCCACACGATTCCAAAAGTCCTCCTCTGCTTACCTCGACACTATCGTTGGACTCTCAAGTAAGTCTCACCCGCCTTATACGAAAATTTTATAAACGAACTTACTTGTTTTGGCTTCCCTACCTTCCTGCTTCTTCTCTCACCTTTTCGACTTCCTGATCTTCTCGCTTCTTATCTCCTTTTATTCATTCAGCTGATCCCTCCCTTCCTCTTCCTCGGTTATTCATTTCCCCTCCTCTCATGTAACAAAACCGTTACAATATTCCCACTTACCAAAATTTCTTTCTCGAAATTAATAAATAGACCCCAAGTCATTTTTCATTAAACAAGACAACATTAGCTATACATAAATTTCATGAGAAAATTAGAGATAATTCAATAATCACTAAGGTAAAGGCTCGATACAAGACGACTCAACCATAATTTAGAACATATAATTATTCAAGCATGAAAATGTCCTAGGAGAAAAGGAAAATGCCAAACTAATCAGGCTCATCACCATCAATAGTAGTAGGTTCTTTAGGCTCATTATGAATGATGGAATAAACTTGAGACCCTACATGTTGTCTTGGTTAACATTAGGTAGGAGCTAAAGTTGTAGACTCTACTCTTTTTTGCCCACATGCAGTCTTCTGTGAAGGAGCTGCAACGGAATTTTTATCTTCTGTGTTCTTCCACCTAAGTGAAGGACCACATCTAGCGATGTGACCAAGCTAACAATAACAACAACATGTGTTAGAGCCCATCAAGTATTCAACCTAATGTTGTTTTACTCATTTAGCATAAGTTTTTACAATACTAAGTCGAAACTCTACTATGTCAACCTGAACTGAACTTAAAATTCTTTCCATTGGATCCTTCTGATTGAACTACATGTTCTATTTCATCGGCACTCTTCCCTTGTGCATATCTTTATGCTTCTGAGTAAGTTGATGATCCACCTTAAAATTACCTATTTAAAATATACATTTAATGCTCATTTTATCTATATTTTTAATGATATTGCACTTTAATGGAAGTTATTTTGCATGTTTTTTTATTACAGGTGCAATAAATAAAGTTTTCGCAGAAATGAAGCAAGAATAGTGTAATTTGAACTCAAATCGATTAAGGAAGAAAATTCTGATATGACACAGTTTGATACATCTTTCTATGCTCAATCTTCTTTACATTTAACATTGAAATAATAATAAATTTTTACTACAAAATTTAATTCGAATGTCAATAAACCTAAAATGCTTCATAAAACCACAAAACTTATCTCTTCAGGCAAACTCTAATTGCTCTAAATATGCAAGAATTTGAGCATTAAAAAGACTTAATTTATCCAAATTGGACCAATAGCCTATGTTTTTTTCTCAATCTATAGATGTTCTAACAAACTTTCAACTCAAACTATTTTATCAAAGTGGTGCCTCTTTTTCTATTAGATCAATCTATTGTATAGCCATTATAAGCTCTATACAAATTAATTTGACAACAATTTTGTAGTGAATGGCTCCCATCATGAAGACTAACATTTCTATATAAAAATGTCACTTTCTAATGATCTCATATTTGAATAAAGAACCCCTTCCATCAATATTCCTAACTTATTTAGTGCCCATAAATATTTTTCAAATTGACCTATTATCTCCTTTGGCCATATGTTGTAAGACTATAAAACATGATATATTCAATTTAATATTCAAATATGTAATTAGAGGAAATCACTATTGAACCAACACCTATGATAGTTCTTAAAAATAGCATTTTGATGTCTTTAATGTTTTTAAATTAAAATAAGTTATTTTTTAAATGAAAAAAAAAATACATTAAGTAAAAAAATTTAATTTTCAGTTTTAAATTTATGTTTAATTTGAAATTAACTATGCTATCATGTGTTATTTTTAAATATTAAATAAAGTTATTTAGGGGTGATTGGTAGGACATTGATGATGAAGATGATAATAGTGGCTTACAATTTATAGGGGTTGGGAATATTAGGCAGCAATAGCCAAACAATAACATATTTGGCAATCTATAGAAGCTAGTGGGATGACCAAAGATAAAGGCTAGTGATAGGACGGACGTTTGCATGTTCGTACGACCAACTGTCGAACGTCACGTCGCGCGTAGATGAGATGCATGATGATGTGGTGTCCGATGGTTGGTCGTCTGAACGAGCAGTGTTCCGACATAATATTTTCTCCAGTGATAGTCGGCAATGAGTAGTAGTCGTTAGTTGAAGGCGATGGATTTATTTTTAAACATGAATAAAACATCTAAATATGATTTGAATTTAAACATATTTATTTATAAGAATGAAATATAAAAATGAAAATAATTTAAATAATCTGTTTAAAAAATAATAAAATAAAAATTAAATACTTGAAATGATTTTAAACTTCATGAATTAAATATATTTATATAAAAAAAAACAAAGCTATGTTAAACATATTTTAGCATTTTTTTTAAATTATAAAATGAGAATTTTTATAAAAAATGCCACTTTAATTACGCATTGATGACGCAAGCGTGATGTCGGATACATTTTCTAAATTTTTGATCTGGAAAAAGAAATTTTCTAGACACGTGTCGTCATCCGAAGCTTTCTTTATTATTTTTATAATTTAATATATATATTTTCTTATTATGTAGGTCGACATCAACCGCGCGGGTATTGTCGGAAAGCTTTAAAGGTGGGCCCCACTACATGGGCTACTTTCCGGATCCAATTATTCATGTTTCGGGCCAATATTGTAGATGAAGCCCGTGCCACTTGGGGGCCCACCTTTCTCCTTTCTTCAACCGTCTTTATCCTTTGTTTCTTTTCTCGTGAGAACTATTCTCTTCCTGCCTTGCACGAGAGAACTCGCTCCTCGCACGTGCAACATCATGCCTCAATCACGTGCATTTAAAGTCCGCAGTAGGAGCAAAGGGGTCACGATATTTTTGACTCAATTTTAATATAAATAATTTTGAAAATAATTATTAGTTATTTGTTAAACTTTTCACGACATAAAAATTAACAAGTTTAAAATTTAATTAAGTAATATTTTTTTAGAATATAATCTTGTATAAAAGGAAAATGTCACCGCACTCGTCAGGTCGAATGAACCGTCGCAAGAGTTCACTAGCAACCCACCCTCTCAACTGATTGACCACTTGGTTAGGTCACCTGCAGTGGGTCGGCAACACTTGGCTGACCACCTGCTGCTGGCCAGCTTGCAACTTGGGTCTGCCACTTCCAGTTGGCCGGTCAATTTTGGATGACCACCTAATTCCAACCAGCAGGCCACTTGGGCCAACCACCTCCATTGGTCGACCACTTGGATCAGCCACCTTTAGCAGTCGGCCCACCACTTTGGTCAATCAGCCGACGCTAACGAATCCTGCTGACCGAAAATTTTCAAAACAACATATCTTGGCAAGCAGAGGACGACAATACCTTGTAATTATTGACCTCATTTTTTGTCACATAAGACTTGCTTAGGTGCGACCACATTGGCGAAAAACTACACTTGCCCATTTTTGCCTTTGTGTGATCATGCCAGGCCTAGGCATGGCCACGCCTTGAAGTATATCGACATGGTCACACTTAGCCTGGGCACGACCATGCCCGAAAGCTTCTAGGCATGGTCACACCAGTCGTGGCCGTGACGACGCTTAGGTATATTTGGAGTGACTGCTCAGCATGATCACTCACAGTGGCACACCATCGATATGTGGCATTCATCCAAGGATCAAAGCACAAACCGTCACACAATTTTGCCTGTGATGATCTGTGGCTCTTCCAACCGTCTGAGTCATACCACGTAATCGGACTATCACGAAGGGCTCTACCACTGCCTTCCCAGCCTATAAATAGTTGGTTTTTCAACACTCTCTGACACACTTTAACGGCTCCAATCCCTAACACATCCCATCAATCTCGAGCATAGGAAGCACTGAGGAAAGAGAATATCCGATGAGCTTCATCACCTCTGGTCAACCTCCTCTCGTAAGCTTCTCCCCTTCTCTCTTTTAATTAAAGCATTTATTTTATATTTAGAAGCTAGGCTAGGTTAGTCAACTCAATAGCCTTGGATTAGGCATGGGTTTGGGTTTGACTCAGGTCAACCCAAACCTAGTCTATTCCGAACCTGAACTATGATCTAACGCAAACCCTAAACATAACCTAGGTCTGACTCAACCCAAGCCTAACCAAACTTAGAAATGACCCAAACCATGTCTAACCCAACCCAAGTTTGAATCAACCCAGGTATTACCTAACCCAAACCCAAAACCTAACTCACGTCTGAATCAACCCAAACTTGACCTAACTTAGGCTTGAACCAATTAGGTCTAACCTAACCCAACTTAACCTAGGTCAACCCAAATCAAAATGCAGCTTAACCCGAGTCAACCTAGCTTAACTCATCTCAACCCAAATCAAACCCAGCTTAACCAGGATCATACTAGATTAACTCGGGTCAACCCAATTTAAACCCAGTTCAGCCCAAACTTAACCTGAATCAATCATAGCCAACCCAAGCAAGCCTAAGCCCAAACCAGACTTAAACTAGTTGTCTTGTATCATGTCTTATCTCAATCTTAAGTAACATAAGTTGGAAATTCAACTTACCTCAACTTAACCCTAGCTCAAGTTTAATCCAATGCTAATTATATATGTTATTTTATTTGTGTATTTTCATGTTTCCTTTCATATGTTATTCAATGTTCAAAAATCAAACAAAACTAACAAAAAATACATAAAAAATAAGGATAAACCCTTCTTAGTTTTCTCTACAAACATAAGAAAATCAAACCTCAAACAAAACTAACCGAAAACATATAAAAATTTTATTTTTTCAACATGGCTGACTAACCTAGGAATTTATTTATATCATAAATTAAAATATTGAACTTCAAATAAATATCTAAACACTTTAAGATAAAGAGCGGGAACAGAACCTAGTTAGATATGGCATGGACCATAGGTTAGCTACCATATACACCAAACCATGGGCCACACACTTATCATCGGTAACACAAGTTTACTGATGAATTTCTTTTAAACCAACTCGAAGCTAAGAACCACAATTTGACACTTAAGGGGGATTTCATATTACGAGGTCGATCATAGTCGAAGGATACCATTTTCCCAGGACAACGCAAAGAAATGAGCATCTTGATCTAGGACGTTATTCTCAAGGTCTAGATTAGTCCGCCCTTGGAATTTATTATAGATTCTAAGGTTTCATCACTCATCTAAAAATCCTTATCTACCCGACTCTATTCTTAGTTTAAGGTTTCCAACCATTTTTGTTAGTCAAATCCAATATCTCTGATTTATCTTTTGACTTCACTTGATCAGTTCAAACTCATCATCAGACTCTTTCAAACCTTTCAATTGTCATTCTCCAAACTTCATCCTACATCTTGTTTGGGATTTTCTCATGGCATGTCATCATCGGACAGTAAGTCCCATCCATTTGAACTTAATTCTTCCAATTTGGATTCTCGACTTACTTTCAATCACTCCAATTCTGAAACTCTGGCCTCTGACATTTTGACTCAATACATTAATCGAGAGTTTTCCTTAGGGATCACGGCTCTAATAATGTACTTAACTAAAAAGGATTGCCCTTGTAGGGAATAAGACCTCATAATTAAAATAAATCTTAACTTACACCCGTAAGGAAAGGGAAAAAATCCTAGTTCCATATACTGATAAAGGCTTTCATCATCTGGGCGATCAGTCCCATTTTTAAGATAACATTTTCTTCATTCAAGAAGATAAGTTATTCTTCAAAATGTCTTGCATGATCAATGGATAGAAGTTTTTCAAAGAGTTCTATGGTGTGCGACAACACAAAAATTCCCCACTAGTACTACCCTCATTAAGGCGGCGGTAAAAATTTAATATTGTATTTCCCTCGCTTTATCTAGTATAAATAAGGGACTCATAGCTTGTAGTGAAGGGTTATGGGGGCTCTCATCTCTCAACCCCCATGTAGGGAGATCTCTCTCCCCTTGAATTCTCTTATAACATTTATTTGCTAAGGAATAAAAGTGGCTGAAGAGTCTCGAAATACCTCTCTTTACCCCCAAGGAGTTTTTTTTTCTCCCTCATTCGTCTTGCTCTATCCTTGAGCACTGACAAATTAGAATTCAATATATATATATATATATATATATATTCCTCTTACTCAACGCCTTATAGCCTCTGATTTACAAAGTGCATAATAATGCATTCTTAATAAAAGTTGAGTAAAATGACAGCACATCTATTCGTAGCATAATAGTTAAGAGTGTAATTTTCTACCATCAGGTCGTGAATTCACATCACACATATTATCCATTGGCCTCATCTTTCTCCATATAAAAGGTTAAAGCAAAAATACATATTTTGCTTTGAAATTTCAATTGTAATAATTCTTTTATATAGTCATGTGAGTTTATTCTCAAGAAATTTAAATATCAATACTAATGATGGAATAGCTTTTTAAAATTGTAACATAGTGATTTTTTGCCAATAAATAAATAAACTTTGAACATATGAGAAGTTAAACTTTTGTCTTCCAAGGTTTGATTAACTTAGCACTTATATTAAATTTTTTGCCAATAAATAAATATATAGGATTGCAAGTAAATTAGAGAAATTAAAAATACTATTTTAAATGTATTAATTTGTCAAGATATGTTGTCAAATGACCTCCGATCTTCTTGGTGTCGATGAGTCCGGGCATGCAACTCAGCAGTGGTGGGCTAATATACAAGCTATAAACTCTTTTAACAAGTAAAAAAAATAGACATCAGAAAATCACATATTGTATTGTCGGGTATTAAATGAATATTACCATCTATTTCCAGTACTCAGTATGCAAGATTGAACCTCAGGTGTGTAATGAGAACCCATGCCCCATAATTGGAGTCTTGGTTCTGCTGGGTCACCTCTTTCTTCTTTAAATACATAAGAGTGGACTACATTCTGAACAAATCAGCCTAGACATCCTTGCCAATCCAGATAGGAATCTAGTTCTTCATACAAATTATGGTGAACATTTTACCCAAGCAGTGCATGCCTCATATCTCAAAGTTCCATTGGATCTACTAATGATGTTCAACATTCCAACAAAAGTCCCTTTGCTAAAGAAATATGAAGAAATGTTTAATGTTATAAGAACATAACTTAAAATTATAATTGTAATTCAAAATCAATTGATTTTACCTAAACTTACTAATTCACATGTTCCAAACATCAATCAGGATTTCTTCCAAGAAAGATATAGAGCATTAAACCACTATCGATGATCGTTGTGATTTGATGGCCAGGTTACCTGGATGGTTAAAAGCCTAAAATGTAAATATTACTAAAATATCATAATAGAAAACTAATACAAGTTACTATAAATTTATGGTACTCGTGATTCTTCTTCCAACTCAATATGTAGGTATCTTGAGGCTTGCTTTTTAGAAGGAGAGCAGACAACAGTGGAGGGATCCAACTCAGCTGAGGCAAGCGAGATAGTGTGCTATGGTCTATGAGTCGTGGGGAAGTTTGATGTACTCGGAACATGAGCAATAGGCTAGATAGGCACCGATGTGGTGGTCGTAGTGTTGAATATCATAATGCTGCTTATATATTAAGAGGAACATGAATCTATTTACTTCTTCCTCTAATACAAACTAGACAAAACTAGTTTTTGAGTTGGGTGCTCGCTACTCTCACCTGAATCCATACATAACAAGAAGAAATAAATTGATCAAAATAATAACAAGCAGGAAACATGTAAACTAAAATCAGGAAAGATGCAAAATTAAGACCATAAAATGTCACAAGTACCTGTAGAACATAATAGAATTGAAAATAGAAAATGTCAGCAAAAGAAACTGAAATTTAAAATTGCATGCCAATCATATTCTATTTTATCATACGAGTGAGTCGATCACGTACTTAAAATTTCTTCATTTATATCACATCATACTCATCCACAACACGAGTAACTTCTTCATACGCCGTAGTGACATCCTCCAAAATAATCACTTGCTCAATAAAATTAAGGAGAATACAAAAATGTAACATAAATGCAAAAAGCTTTTCACTGATTTGTATGTAAATCCTCAAATGTTAAATCTCTTTCCAAAATGAAATGGTATGAATACGAGTAACTTCTTCATACGAAAATTTACATTCTCCACTTGCTGCATCATTACCTTAATCATTACATGACTAGTATCATAGCTTTATGACTATTCTTTGTTTTAACAACTTAAAGTTGTTTCATACATATACTATAGCCAAGTTTTTGGTAGGGATTCAGTACTTGAAAGGCAATCTAGATTTAGATTATGATTACTCAATTATGTAACATTTCCTTGCTAAAAGAGACATTTTTGTTATCCTATATCTCCCTATTGGTGTTTCCAAGCTTGCATTTAATTTATAAAATTGTCTTTGAAATGTAGTATAGCTCTTAATTAATTTTAATGTTTTATTTTCATTAACTTTTGTAATGGGTTTATGTTATCAATGTGCAAACTTATGCCACATGCATGAATCCTAACGTCTTAGATATATGCAGAAGTGATTCTTTTAGTTAAAAATGTTACATAATCGAGTAATCAGAATCTATCTGTAGATTTCCTTTCGAGTAATGAATCCTTGGGACGATGTTGTGCTATACCATATGTACGAATCTAATTTAATCTGTTAAAACAATGTTGTACTAATATGTAATAATTATGGCACCTCAAAATGGGGCAGGTTAATTAGATTGTTTGAAATTTTCAATTAATTTGAAAGATTATGTTAAAATAAAAGTGAGTTATGTATCTTCACGAAACTCAATCACATTTTATTTGAATTGTAACAAAATGGAACATAATATATAAGCATAACATATATAAAGATTATGAAAGCCATTACAGATAAATTAAAATAAGCAAGACAACAAGCATAATAACTTTTATTTGATTTAACCACTAAACTGCCTATAGCTATTGACCCTAGCCCGCATCATATCTTGAATTTGACTAAAATAAAATTTACTTAACAAATCTCATATGTCACAAATGGAAAAGTCTAGTATAACCTATTTATCAATAAAAAAATAACAACAAGCCTTTATCCCACTAAATAAGGTCAACTACATGAATCTTCTTTCTCTAATGTGTCCCATTGACTATTATATTTTCGTTTAATTCTAATAAATTAAGATCAGTTTCTATACAACATGCCCAAGTCTTTTCAGGTTTGCCTCTACCCTTCTTAACTTATGTCAAAGCTAAAATATCAACTTTTATAATTGAGACATCAAATCGTTAATCTTTAACATGACCAAATCATCTAAAGCAACACTTGCTAATCTTGTCCGCCACTAGAGCTACTCCAACTCTTTCACGGATATATTCAGTTCAGATTTTCTCTAAGTGTAAAGCCACTCACCCACTTTAGCATTAATCTCATCTCAATAACACCTAATCTAATTTTATGCTTCTTTTTTACATACCAACATTTTGTGCCATAAAGCATTGCTAGTCTCACTACCATCCTATAATTTTTTTTTCTTTTTAAGTTCAAATGATATGTTTCTATCACATAATAGACCTGACGCATTCTTCCACTTTTATCCAACTTGAAATCTACTAGTAGCATCGTCATCTATGTCATTATCATTTGATAAATAGACCCGATATATCTAAAATGTGTTCTCCGTTTAATGAATTGATCACCCATAGTTACAATCTGACCAATAAATCTACTATTACTAAAATTATATTTCATGCATTCAGTTTAAAATCAACACAAATGAAAGCATGTATAATCTAAGAGCTCCATAATTCATGTTTTTTCTGAACTCTCTCTAGTTGCATCCACAAGAAAAATATTAGCATAAAAAAACATACACCAAGGTGCATCCTTTTATAAATGTCAAATAAGAATATCTATAACTAAAGTAAAAATATATCAGTTTAAAATGGATCGTTGATGTAATCCAACTGAAATAGGGAAGTCAACCCCCTTTGTGTTCCAACATAGGTAACAACTTTAGTATACATATATTTAATGACTTGATTATTAGCAAAAATCCTTTCTTTTCTATGAACCTCCGAAGTACTTCTCTTGGAACCTAATCATAAAATCATATGTAGATCCTTCACACTCTCACTGCATTTCTTTATCAAATCTCTAAGTAAATATATAACTTCCATAGTAGAATTTTGTACCATGAATCCAAACTGATTTTGTGAATTTTTGTATCACAACGAAACTTTTGTTCTATTACTCTCTCCCATAATTTTAATGTAGGAGGCATTTACTCAATTCCTTTATAATTTTTACACTCTTGTGCATCATCTTTATTTTAAAAAAATAGAATCTAATATACTATTTCTTCACTCATCAGACATATTTTTTTGTTTTTAAAATAATATTAAGAATATTAGTAAGCCAAAAAAAATCCTAAATCTTTTAAATGTCAACACACGTCTATTTAAATACTATCAGGCCATACTGTGTTTTTACACTTTATTTTTTGAAAAATCCCCTCATCTTTTATTTTATAAATGTAATAGTAGAAATAAATAGTTTTTCTATTATTTATGATATTGAGATCATAAAAGTTTATAGTAATTTCATAATTTTCATTGAAAAATTTATCAAAATAGCTCACTCATCTATGTTGACTATTCTCATCCTTTCCTAAAATCCCCACTTCTATTTTACATTAACTTGAACTAAATCTTTACTTAAAAATGCTAATCCAAATTTTTTCTTTTGAAAACTATCAGTAATGAAGCTTCGATACAACATAGAAGGTTAGTATTCTTATATATATATATATAAACTTTTGATAGAATGATATATGTCTCCAGAAGAGTGTTTTAATTGATCATATGATGACATCAAAGCTCCTTCTAGCATGTAATAGTATCATGATTTTAATATGGTCAAATAAAGAGAATTCATCCTTACTTATTAACAGTCGTGCGATTATCTCAACCTCATTTGCAAATTGACTCATTATATATGATATTTTGTATCTCCTAAGTCTCACACCCTCTCTATTTATAGAAGCAAGAGAGTGGTAGGTGGGAGGTAGGTGAGCGGTAGGGGGAGATGTGGTAGGTGAACGGTACCACATTACAAAAGTGCTCTTTTACCTTAGTTCATTAATTGAGGGTCAAAATAACAATTCTCCACCTTTACCCTCAATTGACCCTCTCTATTTATAGAAGCAAGAGAGTGGTAGGTGGGAGGTAGGTGAACGGTAGGTGAACGGTAGGTGGGCGGTAGGTGACATGTGGTAGGTGAGCGGTACCACATTACAAAAGTGTCATTTTACTTTAGTTCAATAATTTGGGGTCAAAATAACAATGCCAATTTAGCTTGCTTTTATTTTAGTGTTCATTCATTTCTTGTCAACATAATAAAATACTTTCTCACTAGAAACTTTCTCCATTATTTTCTCTATTATTCTTGCCTTTGCAATCTCAAAGAAAAATAATAAAAAAATAGTTGTAATTTTTGACTCCCCATGATAAGACTTTTATATCGAGCAAATAACTAACAATATCTTATATTTTTTATGGAAAGCTTAAGACCTAATTCCTTACAAGATGATAATCTTTATGTGTTGGCAACTATTTATATTTAGCATCAATACCAATCGCATTAGCATCACCAATATGATGCCCATAATTAGTGACTTCAACATCATGAGTTTGATAATTCTTTTTCTTTGGTGGTGACTTCTTCGTGCTCTTTAGCACTCTCAACTTATCAAGAATATTGTTGTCAAATTTTTAAAAAATCACTCCTAGTATCATTCTGAATTGGTCTCAAGATTTGAAATGTCTTCTCGTCCTCCTTTTTTCTGTAAGAGGTTAGTGATATTCTTAATGATAACAACCTTATTTTGAGGTTTATAAGTCTTAGAATTGTGGATATCTATTAGATCTATACGATTAAAGAAGAACATTGAGTATAGGTTCCACATTCGATCATGCTTTTGTATGTGTTTCAATTACAGCCTCCAACACTAAAGCACATCTTGGGTTTTCATCAAGGGATATTATATTAGAAAGTATGCACCCTCAACCTTCTTATGAAAAAACAAATCTTGTATTATCAACCTCTTTAAGCTTAAATACTAGGCAACTATTTTCCTTAGTAAAGGGCCTAGCTCCTCTTAAACTTTTTCATCATGGTTGATCTTCACCTTTTTCAATTAAAGCATTCTTGTAAAAGCAGTACCATTTATAAATAAGAAATTCCATAAATTTTCTTAATAACCTCTTTACATTGTAATCAAAGACTATCATTAATAACAAAGTTTGAAAGACATTTAAACATTGTCATCTTTATAAGAGCTAATAACTTAAATGTAGTTATTAAATCAATTGAAGATCAAAACTCAATCAACTTGAAAATGAATCAAAACATTCGTGTTTATAAGCATTGATACAAACATTGTAACCATATGCTGATGATTTTGCATAACTAATTCGCTATGAACTATATATAATGTCTAATCTATTTATATCATTGAGTTTGGTTCTTTTCTATAAATTGTCAATCATGCCTTGCATTCTTAAAGAAGAGGCTAGCAATTTCATTCATATCTTACACAAACTATAAATGATAACGATTATTGGTTAACACAATCATCAATCTTTAAAAACAGGATTGGGGCTTGGATAGGAGAAAATTCATAGCATTGAAGAGCTTAAGCTTGGGACATTGATTTTGATTGAGTTTCTTAATCTTTAACATAAAAATAAGGAAAGGAAAGCTTACATGCTTGCCACATAGCTTTTATGTAGTTATATTCTAACACATAAGCAACACTGATAACTCTATATTATGTCAAGTGAAATAAAATTTTCAGGCAATTATTTTTTATGTGATTTAAAAAATGAAATGTTATACAAGTAAATATAAAAAATAGATATTAGATATAAAAATGCATAAGAGTTCATGATATGTTATTTTATCAAAAAATCATAAATTTTAATGTCTTTGATACTTAGGACTTGGGAGGTTGTTGCCGCATCTCTTTCGTAAGTATCGGTTGTGTCACCTTTTTTCTTACATGATTTCATGCAAGGAAATATTTCTGTCAAATTTTCTAATTAGGCGAAAAAGAAGACCACCGTTCTTCTATATTTATGTTGATATGATGGGAGAAGAGCTCTTTTGTTTTGATTTAGATAGTTGCTTAGGCTTTTATATCCTCCTGAGTGTTAGCCAGCATCCTTAAAATAAGGGGTCAACACATTCAGATGAAATACTAAACCATATCAGATCTGTAGTCAATGTCATTTCCTGTTATAATTAATTTCAAGACACTGTACTTTTTTGGATTTCTCTTATCAGTTTGATTAGAAGATTGTATTTAAAAATTATTTAGGGTTTATTCCGAATTAAATTTNTCTCCTGAGTGTTAGCCAGCATCCTTAAAATAAGGGGCCAACATATTCAGATGAAATACTAAACCATACAAGATCTGTAGTCAATGTCATTTCCTGTTATAATTAATTTCAAGACACTTTACTTTTTTGGACTTCTCTTATCAGTTTGATTAGAAGATTGTATTTAAAAATTATTTAGGGTTTATTCCGAATTAAATTTAGTTTTTATTTCTATTTTTCCTTTGTTTTTTTAAATTTTTTTGTTTAATTGATTTTTAATATTCAGTTTTTTTTTTTGTTTTAGAAATAATAATACTCAATCGAAGAGAACAAATATGTTTTGTTTTAAATAAAAAAATTAAACAAAACAAAGTTAAAAAAAAAGCCTTCCAATTAATGCTTCAAAATTCTCAATTATACTTCAAGTTCTTGATATGAGCTTATTTGGATTAGGATTGGGTCACTTTGAGTGTCATTGAGCTCATGATTTAACCATAGCTTTTGTAGAAATTAGAGGTTGGGTGCTACTAAATTTGAATCTAAAAAACCTTTAATGAAAACGCATCAAGATTCGTGCCTAAACTGGTGTCATCAGGTTAACGGGTTTGGATTGGGTCTGACCGAAACTGACCCGACTAGAACTATTTCACCAAAAACCCAATCCAAATATTAAATAGGACAAAAAAAAAACAAACCAAACCCAGCCCATCTTCAATCTGCTAACTTTGACCCGACTTGTATAACACATTTAGCATAAGACATAAACGCTATTCGGTTTAAATTCAGGTCCATTTCAAGCCAATCTCAAGCCAATTGTGGTTCGACAGGTCAGCTTCCAGTTGATTAATCATCCCGAATCCGATCCAAAAAATTAAACATGTTAGATATCCTAATACGAATCCGACAAATAGATTAAATTGTTTTGTTGTCTATTGTTGCCAAATAGTCTTTCATTGCTAAAATCATCATGCTTGCATTGGAAGTATTTTCTAATTTCCAACCTCAGTTGAGTTACCAACCCGCAGTACAAATGTTATTATAGCTTCAGCGTGTAAAAGAGGTGCAGCCAGGAAACAAACAAGAGAACACATCGTTGTTTTGGGGACTACCACAGAATGTGTGACCAAATATAGAATTCATTGTATGTTGTAAGGCTAAGAAAACANATTGTTTTGGGGACTACCACAGAATGTGTGACCAAATATAGAATTCATTGCATGTTGTAAGGCTAAGAAAACATAAACAATAAGCTCTTGGACTTTAGTTGGTGTATGGTGATGGCTTGCCGAATAATATGTTTTCATGCATATGCATGTGAACATGGAGGCCATTGAAACTAATTGACTCCCCCTATTCCTATATATTTATATATCTAACATCTAAAGTTTACTTTTTTATATTTATATCAACCAAATATTTCATATCATGAAAATTAATGCAATTATTTTAACTTTTAATGAGTGGCATGCGCATGAAAATGCGGTGGTGAAGGAGTATGTATGTAAAAAATTTAAGTTTGGATGTCGGGTGTGTGAATACATATTTACGTTAATCCCAATTGGCGTCGGAAATTTACGGCGCTAATTGGGCATTTGTGTGACGCTAATCCCAATTAGCATCGAAAATATTCTGACGTTAAGATGGGCTTCGTTAAATCATTTTGTGTCGGAATTTGTGTCAGGTTTTTATTTGTGTTCATGTTTGCATCGAAAATTCCGACATAATAAATTTGCGTCGGAAAAACGGGTGTCGTAAGAGTATGAGGCACTTGGGTCGAGCACGGCCTATGCAAATTAGCGTCAGTCATATCTGACACAAATTTGCGTTGACAATGACCCGCGCCATTTAGCATCGGCATTGTTTGACGGAAATGCGTTGAATTTGTGTCATCCTTTATCGAAGGGATTATTGCAGTACATAACGTCGGAATTTGCCGACGCTAATCTGACGCAAACTTGTAACAAAAAATAGCTAGATGATTAGATTTCTTCATACCTGCACAGAACAAACACGAGCAACATAAGAGAACATTTATGTATCATTAGAACTAATAAATGAAAGCTCTAACATATCCAAAAAATGATATCAAATTAAATTAAAGATAAACCGATCAAAGTATTCGATGTTCACAACTATAAAAACTGAAAGTTCGATTACACGGAAATGATAAAAATATATAATTAGCCTCTCTCTTGGGGGAACATCATCAAACACATAAGAAAAATCCTAATCTTCCTCATCATAACCATGCTCTTCCTCCTTCTCCTCGAGAGCATTCATATCTCGCTTACTCTGGTAATCAAAACCCTCCATCAAACGTGTCAGACTATCTGTAACCATCTGCTGACCTTCACGCATCTGTCGGAGCTCTTCATTCATCATCATGACTTGCCTGGAAAGCTCCTCATGTTGAGCTTGTAATGAGCTAGGGCCACCCACAGCTGCATGGCATGTGAACGTTTGGCCTTAAATGCCATCCCCTTTGCTTTGAGGTTGTACAGTCTTACATTCTTCTTTCCCACCACCTGCGTCCACAACTCAAAATCAGATTGAGCAGTGATAGACTGACTACCACTACTGCTGGCCGACGGTGAGGTATCGCCAGTCATCTCCCTCTTTCTCTCCTGGAGCTTTCGTGCTCCTCCTGCATAACAAAATTCAAACATTAATTGGTATTTTAAACATTAATTGGAATATTATTAGCTCCACAAAAAATTAGAAAATTAAATTTTTTAAACTTAAATTTACCACCGAGACTGATTGGATACCTACTGTTGTGCATCTGTGCGCTGATGTGCAAGGACATACAACTCAGCGGTGGATGGTTCACTGTCAGGCTCCCTAGCTTGTATACATGATCAGATTAATATATGTATCACAAAATTAAATCTGAACTTCTGAATTTTTAGATAATTTTAACAGCCTCTGGTAGTGCTTCATGTTGAGGATCGAACCTCCGATGAGGAGAGCAGCCCCTCTGGCTCCCTCTATCATATGGTTTTACTAATTTATCTGTCTCCTCCTCTGATACTCCGGAGAGGCTCATGGTCGTTTTAACTTAGCACAAACTTCCTTCCCAACCCACAAGGGTCGTTGCCCCTTCTTACATGTTGTCGTGAACATATCCCCACGCCTATGCTTGGCACGAACCTCAAAAATTAGTTGGATCTACTGGTGATCTTCCGACAACTCGAAAAATGACCTCTGCAAATTAGAAAGCATGTAAGATTGAAAAACATAAAAAAGATAGAAGTTAAATTTCTATCTCAAATTAAAATACCATACCTCAAACTCTATAAAATATATATCACGAGTGGCAATCGGGATCTACTTCCATGAGAAATATGACTAAACATACCTGTTCTGGAAGATTTCGCGATCCACATCATGGGCGGTCTAGACGGGTAGAACCTGCAAATGAAACATTAGGTACATTATAAATTAGAATGTAAATTGAAATTACTTTACTGTAAAAATGAAAGTTGACTTTCGAGTCACCCTTCGGCTTAATATAGACTCTGTCAGTGGTGTCAGCCATCTAGGTACTGGATTCCACAGACTTAACTCATCATATGAGGAAGTTTGGCAGAAATATGGAGCATAAGTGGGAGGTGGTGCCTACGAGGGACCTGGTGCGAGAGGAGGGGCAACATAAGGGGTTATCAGAGTGGCTACACAAGTGTTGTACCTATAATCTCTACTGATGACGACCTTCTTCAGCCTCCGATATGTGTTCCTCAAAGTCATAGTCCTCTGAACACAAGGTCACTCTAGAGGCTAAAAAATTGTCATCTGCAATAGAAAAAAAATTAGAATTAGTAAGCAGAATTAATATGTAATGTAAGATAGAAAAGTAAAATAAAAAAAGTGAAACATGTCGTGACTATACATAAAATCAAGAAAATTGAGCACGACAACTACAATGTAAGAAATGAAAGTAAAAGAAAAAGGTACATAAACTAATCATCTATGTATACATACAATTTTTTAGTCATTTCATTCAATGATCCATATGTTCGAGAACTTAAAATTTCTTTGTCAATCTCATCGTCATTTTCATCTATATCTAGAGTGACTTCTTCTTGAAGCCCTGCGGTATCCTCTAGGGGTAACTCCTCATCAATTAAGCTAAGCTAAATATGAAAATAAAACACAACTCACTTTTGGTGAAAAACTTTGATAACATTTTGCATCTCAATAATTTTTCATAGTATATTCTTCAATAAAACAACTCAATCAAGTTTATCCCTTGCTTGATCAGGATATCGAACATAATAAACCTGACTAGTTTGATGTGTTAGAATAAATGGGTCATACTTTGCATGTGTTCTGTTCATCTTAACTTTGGTAATATCATACGAGTCGATTGTTTGTATTCCTTGATTAGTAATGGGATCAAACCACACACAATTGAACATGTAAACATAACGTTCAACATAGCCCGTATATTGCTACTGAACTACTTTATTTAGTATGTCATAATAGTCGATCTCCATTTTTTTGTGTGTTTCCTATAACACAAACGTCACAATTATAAGTTTGTTATCCTTCGCACCAGAAGCTCGTGTGAAAATTGTAACTGTGACTTCAAATATTTTTCATATCTTCACACTAAGATTAGACCCCCAAAAAAGATCTAATAAGTCATGGTTTGATAATACCAGCGCACTTGCTTCGCCAATACAATGAGCTCATTTTAACACCGTGACCCATGTAAATCATCCACGCTGGTATCCCCCC